>CAIGRB010131105.1:0-10528 GCA_903798255.1 Fraxinus quadrangulata
CAATTGGCACTGCAGATTCACTTTTTCCGACGGAGATGTTTGTAGCACGAGCCACGACTGCATGCTGCCGGGGCCGATAAATTGCTACCTCCAAGAACCGATGTGGACTCGACGTTTTCACCGTAGATGTACTGAATATGCTGTGGTTGTGGCATAGCTGCCAGTAACACTGCATTTTCGATTTCTCTGGGGACTTGCGTCGAACAGTCACCAGGTGTTGTTTTCTCAAAATGGTTAAAAACTTGAGACCTATTAATAAACGATTGACCCTCAACTTTTCGCAGTGTTCCATTTTCATGATTAAAATTTCATATTTTACTTTAGGGAAAATTGCAGCATGGTCCCAAATCTTTAAATATTTTGCATATTGTACCTTACCTTTTCAGTTTGTGCCATCCGTGATCCCAAACATTTAAAACATTGGCACTTGGGGTCCAAATGGATGGATTTCATCAAATCCATCCATTTGATCATTAACACTTAACAGACCGAGAAAATATCTTTTGACCAAATTTAAAGAGGGCAGAATGATAAATTCATCATTATTCCACAAAAAATAATATTTTTTTAGGAAAAAAAAAGTAAAAAGAAAATGGAACTATTCATCTTCCTCACCCCGCCCCACTCCCAAACCAATCCTTATCCCCCTAACCCAATCTAATCCACTAAATCAAAACCAAATCAACATGCCATAGTCACCACCTTCTTCCATAGTCACCACCACTCAATGCTGTCGTCGATTTCTACAAGCATTTCGTTGTGAAAGCATTTGTTGGTCAGACGACGACTTCTTGTTTAATAGATTTCCGCTTTCTGGCTATAAAATCATCCCCAGACACTCCTCAAATCAGAGAATGGAAGAGTTTCTCAACTGCTAAGTCATGTTAAGCTTCTCATTCGCTGCAAGACAATTACAACAGCTACCACTGCATTCTAAGGGTTGGGTTGGGAGATGGGGTTGGGGTTTAGGTTTGGGTTTGGGTTGAGGTTGAGGTTGAGGTGAGGTAGATGGGATGGGATGGGATGGGTGAATAGCTCAATTTTCCTATCACATTTTTTTTATAATTATGTTATGTGGAATAATGACGAATTTTCCATTCTGCCATCTTTATATTTGGTCAAAAAAATATTTTCTTGGTGAATGGATGGAAATCCATCATTTGAATCCCAAGTGCTAATTTTTCAAAGGTTTGGAATAATTGGTGGCACATACTAAAGGTTATTGTAAAGTCTGCAAAAAAATCAAAGGTTTGGGATCGTTACTACAATTTTCCCTTTACTTTATGTTAGTCACCGAACTTCAACATTATTCCAAGTTCGTCCTCGAACTTAAATATTTGTTACGAATTAATCATTTCATAGACATATTGATTAGTTTGACTAATACAAATACTGAAGTCATAATCTAAACCTTTGTTTAGATAACAATTTAAAAATGGTTTAAAAATTCAATCAAAGCCCAACGTTAACTTCAATCACATATTCAGAATTATACACGTTATTTTAGCCCATGTTTGGTACACATTTTGGTTATAAGAATGCATTTTTACTATTGATGTGATGGGGAATAAATTGTTGAAAAAAATGAAAAGTTATTGATGTGATGAAAAATATTATTTTATTGAATAATGTGTGATTAAAAATGAATAAAAAATAAGAATGAAAATTTTAATGTGACTTAAACATGAATTATGTAACTGTGCTTGAATATTTTTATTATTTTATGTGGAATAATGACGAATTTACCATTCTGCCATCTTTATATTTGGTCAAAAAAATATTTTCTTGGTGAATGGATGGAAATCCATCATTTGAATCCCAAGTGCTAATTTTTCAAATGTTTGAAATAATTGGTGGCACATACTAAAGGTTATTGTAAAGTCTGCAAAAAAAAAAAAAAAAAAAAATCAAAAGTTTGGGATCACTACTACAATTTTCCCTTTACTTTATGTTAGTCACTGAACTTCAACATTATTCCAAGTTTGTCCTCGAACTTAAATATTTGTCACGAATTAATCATTTCATAGACATATTGATTAGTTTGACTAATACAAATATTGAAGTCATAATCTAAACCTTTGTTTAGATAATAATTTATAAATGGTTTAAAAATTCAATCAAAGCCCAAGGTTAACTTCAATCACATATTCAGAATTATACTCGTTACTTTAGCCCATGTTTGGTGCACATTTTAGTTATAAGAATGCATTTTTACTATTGATGTGATGGGGAATAAGTTGTTGAAAAAAATGAAAAGTTATTGATGTGATGAAAATATTATTTTATTGAAAAATGTGTGGTTGAAAATGAATAGAAGAATGTGAATAAAAAAAATAATGCGACTCAAACATGTCTTAATTACACATTTAATGAAACCAACTACTCCATCAGTCTCATTTATATAGGCTGGTTATATTTTTCACATGGATTAAGAAATTTTATTTAATATTTTTGAAAAAGTAATTTTTAACAAAAACTTTCCTAATTTACCTTTATTTAATCATTATTGGAAGTAGTAAATAAATTAGTAAATGAATAAAACAAAAAATTCTCAATAAGAAAAAATGACTATATAATTGGGACAAGAAAATAAGAAAAGTCAGTCTTATAAATTGGACGGGGGAATATTATTAATCTTATTATTCATTTTTATATATCATTTATATATTTGCAAAAATTAGGCTAATTGATAGTTTAGTTAACAGACAACTAGATTGTCAACACACTTTCTATTGTAAACTGATATTTATTGTATTAGAAAAAGTAACATGTTGATCTGTATTTGTGGCAACATGGCACAGAGTGAGTTATGTAAGTATTATTGATGTTGCACATCAATCAATTGGTAAATAGGTATATTCATCTGATGGATAGATATTATAGATATACTTTATTTACATTTATAGCATGTAATTTAGGTTCAAATCGTGACTTGAGCGAGAAAGTGAGTTATCCGGTCACATGTTCAAATGTTGGGTTGGCGGTTGAAGTAACGAATCGATTGCCGATCTTATACTTTTTTTAGTTATTTTCAAATATATATGAAACAATAACAACAATTACATGTAACATTAGAAAATATTACAAACTTCTTTTTGTAACAAAAAAAAGTTACCTAATATAAGTTTGGATGAAAATACCATTTTATTACTCAAACTAATACACTTGTTGTAATTTATATGTTTATTAGTGAATGATCATTATAAACTTGTAGCCCTAATTATTATGACTATTTTATCAATTGCAACACTAATTCTTTCCTATAAATATAAAGATTTGATTCTCAATGAAATACACATAAGTCTATTAATTTATTTATTTTCTTCTATGATTTGATTCTCAATGAAATACACATAAGTCTATTAATTTATTTATTTTCTTCTATTGTCTCTCTTTTCTTCTCCTTTCTCTATGATTTTATGTTATTGATAATTTTTCCACTCAATTCACGTTAATGAATTTAAGCCAATATTTTATGTATGTTTTGTATATTGATTAATATTATCATTGTGGTGTGCAATTTAATGTTTCATCATCATTTTTTTTAAATTTAGCCATAAAACTTCAATTATTGAGTTCATTATTAATTATTGTTATTTCTAAAGAAGCACAACTATGAAATATTAACATTATGCTAAAAAACATGCTTTTGAAGAGCCAATATTTCTAAATAATAGGTTATTGTTACTCCTTAAGTAACACAACATTATAATTAATATTCTAAAAGAATATTATTTGCTATCAAAGAATATAATTAAATACGATCTAACATAAATTATATTTTTTTTCTCTTGAACAGTAAATTCTTTACTATCTTAAATAATATTATATTATTACTCCTGAAGAGTATAGGTCAATATTGATTTTGAAGAATATCAAATGAAGATTTAATTTGATATTTTATGAGAATTTTAAAAAATCTCCAGAAAAGTCAATATTTATTGATATAAAAGAAACAAATTTTATGTAGTATTTTGTTCCTCGCTAAATATGAAAGAGACTTTTAAAATTTCTAAAGTCAATATGTTAATTAGTATAATTAGAGTATATCATTTATTGAACCAGAAGTTTAATTTGAGTTTATTATTTGGAATGACCATTCAAACCATCCCGGATCAATAGTGATTCAGAAATTTATCAAGAATTTGAATGGATATTAAATGAAGAACTAGAAAATTTTTCAATCTAACGAAATTATATAATATGTTTGTTCTCAAAGTATACATGAGAGTAGACTTTTACTAGCTAAAGTTAGAACTAAATTTTCTGTATTTCTGAAAATTAATTAGGGTAATATATGGGGTACCATCACCTTCGATATTGATCATCTAAATATTATATGTATCTCACAGATATAATACATCAATTAGATGATTGCACGGTGTTCGCAACTTGAAATCTGCAAAATTACTGTTCAAATTTTAAATTATGAAAAATAATTTTCAGATTAAACAATCAAGATGAGTAAGCCTAAATCTCAACCTTTTAGTACGTGCTAGTTGTGATTATGATAAATGGTTTAACAATATTGCTTATTAAACGCCTCAATTCAATTTCTTAATCATTACTATTGAAAACAAAGTACTTCTCATTTTTGTTTAGGGAATGCTATTACGCTTCATGTCAACATCAAGTTCTTCCTATTATTAGTTTATGGTCAAAGCCTAATATTTTTCATCTAATAACTTTTGAAAGTGCAATATATTTATAATTGCTCAATCGTAGTGCACTAAGAGGAATATTACAAAATGCTGAGAATACAAGTTTAGTTTGAACCATTATAAAATATCTTAAGTTCTAAAGAGTGATATTTTATAACGTAGTTTGTTGACTTTCGATTTGATTGAATTGTTTTCTCAATATTAGGGGGGAGACATTAGTAGCTGGAAATCATACATAATAAATCATATTGTGCTATCTATATTCCCGCGCTCGACAATATGAAAGAGAACTCAATTGTAAGATACACTTACTAACCTATAAAAGAATTATAAAATCTCATATATCAGTGATCGATGTTCCATCTCGTATTAATGTTTAAGAACGATAAATTATTAACATTATATAAATGACACGTTTGAAGTGTTGTGACATCAATTCTAAAGAGAAAACTCTTAAAAAATAAGCAAATAAAAAAATGGTCCTAATTAGAAGGTGTATATTCTTAGAGAGTACATAGATACAACTAATTATAAAATCTCAGAAAAGATTTAATAACTTGAAACATTGAAAGTGGATTTATTTTAATAAATTATGTGGTTATAAAAAAGAATGAAATGAAAAAAAGATTATCGACAACACGTTTGTACATAATATACTGCATCATATTTTTAATAGTGAGAAATCGAAATAAATTCGTCAAATCATATCGATCGAATAAATTATTGGCCAAATAGAAGGACGCAATCTTAGAAAAATTGAACTTATTAGATAAACTTGAAGTTTCTCTACGAAAATGAAATGAGAAATATGAATTCGAAATATGCAATGCACAAATCTCAATATAATGAATTTCGCAAAGACCGTGAACGATGCAATCATAAGTCCATATCTTATTATCCTGACAATGCATAAAATTTGAAATCCAATTATAGTCAATTCATATGACGTGACTATTAATGTTATATTTGAAGTATTTAATATGTCTGAAACATATAATTCAAATGATATTATTATAAGGGAAGTAAATACACGTTGTACTTTTTTTTTTCTTGACCAGAATTTGTCTTGTCGGATTTTTCTAGCAAGATTTTTAATAAAACAACTTTTGTAACGTACTTAAAAGAACAATTTACTATTTTTCTTTCATTAGGATTTTCCCGCATACTTTTTCCTATAAGGTTTTAACGAAACATATTTTTGTGTAATGAATGTCTATAACCTACTAGACATTTACAATCAAAATAGTACTTCTATATGTATAAGATTTTTGAAGAGAACAACAAGACCTATTTTCTTAATCGTCATGTTACTACTATTATAAAAAATTGATAAATATTATCTATGAAGACGATATTGCTTGATGATTATAACAAAACAACATGAAACATACTTCGTGATAATTGCAATATTGAAAATATTGACGTACAAGACTGGATAGCTCGATACAAGAATTTTTATTTATATAAATCAGAGAAAGTTTTACTCTTTTTCCTTAAGTTTTGTTTCATTAAGCTTTCTTGAAAATGTTTTAGCGAGACATATATTTTGTAATGTGTCAATCAAGGTGGAGTGTTGTAAATTTCATGTTTATTAGTGAATGACCATTATATCCATACAGCCCTAATTATTATTATATCCCTTGCAGCCCTAATTATTTCCTATAAATATGGAGATTTGGTTCTCATTGAAATACACACAAATTTATTGATTTTTTTTTCTCTCTCTCCTCTCTCTAGTTTATAACACTTGTAATGAAAATGGGCATATGAGAATTGGAGGAAATATGTGAAAACCTTGTCTGATTGGTTAAGAATTGTTGTTTTTACAAGAGTAATAATACTTGTACATAATTATTACAGATTCATGCACAGAGAAAGAAATAGTTAAAAAGTATTGGTATATTCAATCAAGACTTTTACAGGCTTCTAAAAAGTCTTTAAAAGTCATGGTGTAGTTAACCCTCATTTGGCTCTCATTATTTGAGATTTTAATTTTTGAAATAGTTTTTTTTAGAAGAATTTTGATTAAAAAAGAAGAAAAAGTTTTGAGTTCATGTATAATGTTATTATATTAGAGAATATGTGTTTAAAAAGAAGATAGAAAAATGAATTATAATTTTAATAAGATCAAACAATGGCTCAATTAAAACTTTTTATAAGTCTTTGTAAGTCATCGGATATTCAATTTGTCAATGACATTTAAAAACTTTTATAAAAGTCTCTCTGATATTAACTTTTAAGCAAAAAATATTAAAATAAAATCTCAAAATTTGTCTCTCATTCATCACATGATTTTGGGAGACTTTCACCAAAAAAATTAATATGTATTTTTTGTTTCTTCTGATATTTCTCTTTCTTTTTTCCTTCTACGGACATTAGATCATGATTAAAAAATTATTATTCTATCGATTTTATTTGTTTCTATTTTTTTTTCTCTTTCACTTATTATTTATCTCTATTTTCTATGAACAAATTAAATTGTAACTAAAGATTCATATAACTTTTTTTTATCCCTAAACCCGATTCTCTCTCTCTCTCTCTCTCTCTCTCTCTCTCTCTCACTCATTGTTTCTCTCTAATTTTTATAAAAAATTAAATTGTAACTATTGATTCGTATAACTTTTTTTTTCTTTTTTCATCCTTTTTTTTAAGAAAAAGATCATTTTATAATTAAATTGTAAGATTTTAAACAAAAAGACTAAATTATAATTAAATTTAAATATATTGGTTTCTTGTTTACACTTTAAAGCTATATCGTATTGATATTGTTAAACATTAATTTTTTTTAAAAAAATTATCAAAATAATTATATATGTATATATTATTNTTAAAATTATTTTCTATTACATGGGCACGAGAAATGGAATTGTGGGAATCACCACCTTCTATGTGGGAATTTCACATTGTTGCACTAAGTCCACGTGAATTCTATTTTAAATGAAAGTTTTCAAAAGTTTTTGAAGTTCTACAAAAGTTTAAAATGTAGATGTATAAAAGTCTACAAAAGACTTTCATTAATTTAATATAAATTTATAAAAGTCCACGAAATTCACAGAAGTTATCACTTAAAAAAAATCTTCAAAAGTCTCGGTTAAATACACCCCATTAATAACTATAATCAATATATAAGCTTCCATTAGACCTCTATTTATAAATTCCACTCTCAACCTCTATCAATTCACTTCGCTAAAAATTTAATTCTTTTGTAATAAATTAATTTCAATATTTGACAGCGAAACCTTACAACCAAACCCTATCACCACCATTGGAGCCGCCACCGCCACCGCTACCATCACCATTATTTGTGCCGCCACAATCGTCGCCATAGACTTAATTGTAGATATGATATTATATCTATCCAGATCTGAATCACCACACTCATTTTCACTACAAACACCAGCGATGACCATCATAGTTGCATCATCACTACCACCATGTCTGACTTCCGAACATAAGCCAACTGCCACCATATATGGTAGTATCAATATCAAAAACCATCGATGCCTAATTTGAATTTTTTTTTCGATAAATTTAGAGTATGTTTGAAGTAGATTTTTTAAGAATAAATTTTGTATTATATGATTAAAAAGTAAAAAAAAAATTATAAATTCATATACAAATTGCTTTATTGGAAGAATGTATGGTTGAAACTGAATATGACAAAAAATGAATATTAAATAATCTATGCCAACCATGGTCTTAATGTTTTTAATAAACCAAAAAAATATTTGTAAAAAATACTTGAATGAAAAGGTTCAGCATGTGTCTTGTAACGCAATTATTCCAAAACATTGCCCTATTTGATGCACATTAAGAGGGTGTTTGGTGAAAATTAAAATTAGATTTTTAATAGATTGTGATAGAAGTTTTTGAAATATGTGGTTGAAAAGTTGTGGGACCCATAAAAGAAGTGGTTAATATTGATTATTTGATTTTGACTTAATTAAAATCGGATTTTAATTCGGACCAAACAAGGGCTAAAATGGAAATAATTTATTTTTTGTGATGTGATGGTGAATATGTGGTTGAAAAAGAAAGAAAAATTATTGATGTGATGGAAAATATTATTTTATTGAAAATATGTGATTGAAAATGAATAGAAAGATGAAAATGAAAATTAGAATGTAGCTCAAACAGGGGCTGATTATTTTAAGAGGGAAAGTGGGTCCATTTTTATATTTTTAATACAATGTTACAAGCTTTCTCTTCTTCTCTTACAAGAGAAAAAATCATTCGAACCAATTTTTTAGCCTTTTTATACTAATATCCATTTTGCCCTTTAATTTAAGTGAATAAGGGAATTGTTCGATGAATTTATTTGGGAGGGGCATTTTGGTCATTTAAAGAAGTTTCTAAAGGTTAAAATCGAGAAATCAAATTAAATATATATCGCCCTACAAAGAATCTGTTTGACAAGAGCTTTTGAAAGAAAGTATTTTAATTTTTGTTTGGAAACAAACTTTTAAAAGAGCTTCCTACTCTAGAAGTATTTTTAGAGGAAGTTACATTGAATCAACTTCTTCTAAAAGTTCTTCTACCTGGAGTAAACACTTTCATAAAATTAATCAAACGAATTCAAAAACAACTTTTAAGACTCAAAAGCTCATTTAGATTTTCAAAAGTCATGCCAAAGTGGTCCTAAACCTACTCAAAACAGTTGCTTTGTTGGCCTTCATTTTTTTAATGGGAACAATACATATTTAAGGTGGTTAAAAGATACAATTTCAAAGTTAACAAACATTTTATAAAACTTCAAAAATCATGTCATATTTAAATTTTATTAATTAAAATAAATAATTAAAAATAATTTATTAATGAAATATATTAAGGTCATAATACTATACAATATATGGCCACAATTACTTACTAGTAATAATCAGGAAATGTCACAGTCACAACTCACAAATTTCATAGTCACAACTTATTTATCGATCACAAATTATCAAATTAATTGGTCATGTATTATTTCTCGATCGCAAATCATAAATTTTATAGATCACAATTTATTTATCATTCACAAATTATCAAATTAATAGGTTACGAATTATTTTTCGATCATAAATCACAATTTTTATCGATCACTACTTATTTCTCGTTCACGAATTATCAAATTAATTGATCACAATTTAACAAATTGTAAATCAAAATTACAAATTTAATTGCAATCTCACATTTTTTAGATCAAATATTATTTATTGATCGCAAATTATTTATTTTATCAAATCATTTTATTGGCAACGAACACTATTCACCCCACCCACCCCACTCCACTCCACTCCACCACCATCGCAACTACCACAATAGCCAATAACTCCCTACAAACACTACCATACCATCACCATCACCATCACCATCACCATTACCAATTGTAAACACCGTCACAGCACCGTACACCACAATACCATTGCATCGTTGTCTGAACACCATCGCACCATCACTGCTGCGCATGGCACCATAGCCAGTGCCTGCTTCGTGCAACGGCGATCATCATCCCAAACCTCCGCAAAAAACACAAAAAAACCATCGACCACCATAAATCATCATAACCATGACTCCATAGCATCCATTTTGGAGAAATCAAACTTTAAAAAAAAAAAGGATAGATCTGGTGGTACCAAGGCAACTGCGACGTCGTTGCAACGGAACCAATGTTTTAAAAACTGACCCGAGTATCGACTCGGAAAAGGAGGAGGGTCAAGGATTAAAGGGTCGGATCGGATGACAAAATAAATAAATAAATAAATACGCTAATAAACCATAAAATATCATAACTATAATAGTTTTTTTAATTTTAGTTTACTAATTCAAAGTAAATATAATCCATGTTTGTTAATTAGATTTATTATTGTAATTCATTTTATAACCTC
>CAIGRB010131105.1:10774-23637 GCA_903798255.1 Fraxinus quadrangulata
CTCCATAGCATCCATTTTGGAGAAATCAAACTTTAAAAAAAAAAAGGATAGATCTGGTGGTACCAAGGCAACTGCGACGTCGTTGCAACGGAACCAATGTTTTAAAAACTGACCCGAGTATCGACTCGGAAAAGGAGGAGGGTCAAGGATTAAAGGGTCGGATCGGATGACAAAATAAATAAATAAATACACAAATAAACTATAAAATATCATAACTATAATAGCTTTTTTAATTTTAGTTTACTAATTCAAAGTAAATATAATCCATATTTGTTAATTAGATTTATTATGGTAATTTATTTTATAACCTCAAAAACTAACAATTAATATATCCAAATTAATTTGCTTTGTTCAAATTGAAATTGTTTGTGATTATAATCTTGTTGGGGTTATGATTTTTTAATTAAAATGATGAAATAAACTATTAAACACTAGAATTGGCAATTGGCTAGTATCTCACATTGGAAGATTACTACAATATTAGAAGAAGAGTCTCATTTAAAAAGGAACTAGTATCCCACATTGGAAGATTAACAAAACATTGAAAGAAGAATCTTCTTTAAAAAGGAGCTAAAGGATTATCACTTGTATAAAAAAGTTATTTAGATCTTCTATTGCAATAGGTGGCCCAACAAGATAGTTAAGATTTTTTGTAAAAATAAAATAAAATTATATTAACTGGATTAATTGGAAAAATCGCGGCCAGTTTTTCGATTCACGGTTAAATCGGCCGGGTTGATGGTTTATTAGCCTTTTTTTGTTTTTCGGTTAATGTATAAGTATCGGACCGGATTAGAGGCTGGTTCACGAATTTTTCTAGTTGAACCAACCGGTCCGATTTTTATAACATTGAGAGGAACGATCAGGTCTAAGCGCCACTGTAACGACGATTCGCTGTGAACGTTGTTGTCGTTGTTGGTCATGCGATCATCACTGCAACAATATGAGCGCTGCACAATAGAGCATCGTTGCAGCATGCTATGAACATGTCGTCACATTTGCTCACATTGCCACTATAGTGACGCTCATGTGAGCATCGATGCCGACGACGAAGAGATAATGAGTGGTAGAGAGAGAATAGAGTAAAAAGATCATGGAAAGGATAGAGAGAGAAGGAAGAAGAAAATGAATTAGGGTTTGGAGTGAAATGGGGTAGGTAGGTTTGTAGATTAATTTAATATTATCATATTATTATTTAATATTTAAAATTAAATTATTACCTGATTTTTGTACAAAAATAAAAAAAACTTTTAAATCTTCTTTTTGAAATTGGAAGTTATAAAACATGGGTAGTTGTAATTTTCACTTTTTAAATTTCAAATGATAGATTCAAATTTAATAAAATCTAATAAAAATCTTCAAAATAGCTATATCAACGCTCATTTTATGACATTGTTAAGCTTTGTGATACTTTTTTTTTTTTTTTTAGTGGAAAGCAATATTTGGTTCCACTTGATCAAATCATTTACGAGGTCAATTTTGCTTGTTATAGTCCGCTTCAAGCTATTGACATGATCAAGTAGCCTTTTTTTCCCGTTAAGGTTTGCTTTTTCTATTAATTGTTTTAGTTAAATGGTATTTTTATTTTGTTAGGTTAAAATTGGAATAAGAAAATTATTCATTTATCTAGTTTTCGTGAAACCTAGTTAAAGTCTCCAAAGGCAACCTTAGTAAGAAGCCAAAAGGATTGACCAAGATAGGTCTTACCGACAGTTATCAGACTTGATTCGGTCCTCGACTCGAAAAGATCATCAGGTCACTAGATTAGTGGTTCAATCGGTGAGTTAATGGTTCGACCGATAGGTCATTGCTGATCTTATTTTTAATTTTTTAATAATTTAGTATTTTTATTTTGTTAGGTTAAAATTGGAATAAGAAAATTATTCATTTATCTAGTTTTCGTGAAACCTAGTTAAAGTCTCCAAAGGCAACCTTAGTAAGAAGCCAAAAGGATTGACCAAGACAGGTCTTACCCATAGTTATCAGACTTGATTCGGTCATCGACTCGAAAAGATCATCAGGTCACTGGATTAGTGGTTCAATTGGTGAGTTAATGGTTCGATCGATAAGTCATTGCTGATCTTATTTTTAATTTTTTAATATTTTTTAAAGCAAAAATATATTATATATTTTATTTTATATCACTCTGCTAAATGCAATTATATATATTTCACTCACAATAATAGTAATGATTCTACAGGTGCCATAATGGTCATGGTTGCAATTTTTCATGCAAGGAAGTCGAGGTTCAAATCTTTCTTTATGCATCAATTTTTCTCCAGAGTTTGGACCAATTTGATAAAAAAAAATCGGTTCAATATGAACCGGTTCCGATTTCACTGAAAATCGCTAATTTAAGGTAATAATGAATCGGTTTGAGCAGTTCTTGACTGATTTGTCTGTAATTGGACCAATTATTGCCAATCGAACCGAATCATTGTTTGCTTTACTAGTTCTCGGGCTGAACTAACATGTCCGATCCAGTTTTTATAACTATGGTCTTACCAGTGTTTGTGCTAACCAAAAGTCTTTATTGTTATGTTAATTGTATGCCTTATTATATGGGTATGAACAACTTCACTATTTGATATCGGAGGCAATTTTGACGTGTGCAATGGTGTTGTGATGGTGAGTAACACTGGATCCAACACTGAATGATGAAAGTGGTGGTAACATTTAATATGTTACTTGAATGTAATAGTGGTGTGAAGTAGCTTCACATGGTCAACAAAACGTGTCATTCATGTTTTATGATGGTGGTTGTGGCTGTAGGAGGTGGCGTGTTTCAGGTGAAAAACATAACTTGATATTTGTGTTCTGTTGTGGCAAACACTGGTGTGGAGTGATTCCATATGATTTAACATAATATGTTACTTGTATTTTGTGATGATGGTGTTGGTAGACAATGGTGCGAAGTTGTTTCAGATGGGTAACATATATGTTACTATGTATTTTGTATTGGTAACATAATGGCAGCAAATTTTGTGCATTATTTGGTGGTTTTAAATGGTGGTGGCAGCTTTGAAGTTGGTGGTGGCGAATTTTTAAGTAAAAATAGAAGTGTAAAATGTTGATTTTTCGAGTGACATTGTAATATTCCCTATTTGAGTCATATTTTCTAAAAATTCATATTTTCTCAAATTCATTTTCAATCACATCTTCTCTAAATAGAATAATTTTGTATATAAATCCAATTTTTTTTTTTTTTCAAATCAATCAAAATTCATGTTTATAATTCAGGAAATTGCACCATTTACCTATTATTTAATACATGTTTAAAAGTTACCTTTTAACATACAGTATTTACTGTAATAATGCAGTAAAAATAAAATGTGAAGAATTACCCATCTCCTAAAGGAATTAATTATGGTAACTAATTTTTCTTTACCAAACAAGACATATCCCTATTTCCATTTTTAAATGTAACCGGTCAAACACGCCCTTTCAACATGAACCTTGATTGATCGAAATCACAAAAACCATCCCAAAGTTTTTCGATTACAGATTTAGCACAATCTTTAACCCATATTTTTATTCTGAAATCCATTTCAAGATCTTCGTTTTGGCGTGATTAGGGCTAAGTCTTCCATATAAACTTTAATTGGAGCTATCATCACTATAATCAGCAACTAAAATAAGAAAAAGGCTGTTTTAGTACCATTTCTAATTTCAATATTTACTCCGATTATGGCATCTCCAAGAAGCTGGACAAACTTGTATTCGAACAAAAACAAGCAAAAATGTGAGATCATACTCCCGCTGCAGATTAAAATCGTCGATATTCACTTGGATCTGTATGGGTCCAACAAAACGTAGAAGTTACACCTGCTATGTCTGCCCCGAAACACCGATTGTCCTTGGGTTCCGTCAAGTCTCAACACACAGGCACTTCATCTAAGTCATTGAACCCAAAAAAGAAATGTTCAACACTCCTTCACGTTGTATTTTGTTGATGTTTTTGGTATATCCGGAAAACATCCTATGTTTTTGTTATCGCAATGCAATGGCCGTATCTTGTTTTGTGATGCCTCTTCTACATTAATTTTGGCATATATATATATCTGATGTTTTATCTTTCTGTGAATAGAATTTTTACTACTCTGGCTATTGTCTAATGTAAACCTCTGAGTAATTTTTGTACAGAAACACCTCTGGCTATGCTATAAATTTGTTCAGTGTATTCGATTTTTGAAGTTGGGTGAGTCTTCACATTGCAAAAGTCACATCAAGTTGATTTGTTTTTATACGCTTACAACCCTAGTCTAAAGGTGAAGTTAATATGCAAGTGAATTTCAACCAGACTTCAAAGTCACTTCAGGACAAAAAAACCTCCAGTAGGTGTCTGCTTATCCAGAACTTGAACACCAGCTATTTTAGCATCTTTCGACTCTCCTCAATTGCATTGCATGTCATTTTCGTGTAACAATGCCCCTCTGGATATGGAGAACATAATGTGCAGAAATACGTAAGCTTATATACATGGTTATCTCCAATTCTTCTTATCTTCTATAATTTCTTTCAAAGACACAAGAATTTTCTTCTCCTCCATTGTCTTGCTGGAGATATTGAGCCCCTATTTGATCTACATTATTTTTTTCATTCTCATTCTTCTACTCATTTTCAATCACACATTTTTCAATAAAATAATATTTTCCATCACATTAATAACTTTTCCTTCTTCTTCAACCATATATTTTTCATCAATCTACTATTTCAAAATACATTATTTAAAAATAATGTGGCTCAAACACATTCTGAATCTATAACCTCTTTTCATAAAATTCAAGCTCCTTCTCATATTTCCCATCGATAAGTTTAGCCCATGTTTGAGCCACATTAAAAATTCTTATTCTTCTACTCATTTTCAATCGCACATTTTTAAAAAAAAATAATATTTTTCATCACATCAATAACTTTTTCTTTTTTTTGAATCACATATTTTCCAACAATCTACTATTCCAAAATACATTCTTTCAAAATAATGTGGTTCAAACACACCCTTAATTAATTCTGATTTTTTCATATTCCAATAAAGAATTAGGTGATTGATTTTTCATAAGATTGTCACAGGTAAATGATTGCAAAGTTAAATATCTTGCAATTATTTGAATACATAATTTTAAAAAATGAATGGTAATAGCATATGCCTTTGTTTTCAGTAAGATTGGCACATTGTACCTAATTGAATTTAATTAATTTGTTCTTTGTTTTGTTGATTGGCCTATATTCTTCAATTTTATTTCACGTAATGGTGTGTATATCTTTGCATTGTTCTTTGTTCAACTCCAATCACCTATATTAATAGTCAGTCATACTCTTGCAAGATTTTTTATCCATTAATAAGAAAAAACAAATATATCATGAAGAAACATAAGAAAATCCCACCTGATTTAATCCAATGCAAGATAGAGATAAGAAAAGTAGATAACTAAGTTTGGTTGTATGACATTTTTACAGGTCCCTTCATGAAAACGAAAGCAGTAGAAACTCTAGAGGGAAGTTCTTTTTGATTGCAATTGTATGTGGCTTTTCCATTCTACCCAGCTATGTTCACAAATGACATGTGGTTTGTGATTGTGCTTTTTTATTAAGATGTTCGTAGATTTGTTGGATCTGCTGTTTGGTTATATTATTTTATGCATTTAGATAATCAAGATTTTCTTATAAATACATCAATTTAACGTGGAAACAATAAAAAATTAAATTGTTTTTATTTTGTAGGTTACGTGCGTAACCGTATTTATCATGGAAGACAAGACTTCAATTCAAACATTCACACCACAAGTTGAGGACGAACGTAAGCCTCAAGTCGGGCAAGAGATTGAAAAAATTGAAGGTGCGTATGAATTTTATAACAAATATGCAAGAGAAGCTGGATTCAGTGCTAGATTGTTTAACACTAAGAAGAGGTTGGGCACGAACGAACACATTTGGAAACAATTTGTTTGCTACGAAGAAGGAGTGACGGATGACAAATAAAAAAAAAAAAATTAAATACGCAGTTGGACGTACTAGTGAAAGACATCGAGAAATCATTCGGGTGGGTTGTAAGGCTAAATTAACTATGAGTTAGATCAAAACCATCTCCTCATTGGATCATTAGTAGATTTGAAGAGTCTCGTAATCATGCACTTACAACACCTACTAAAGTTCTCCTATTAAGATCTCATTGGCATGTTTCAAATTCGAAAAAAAATCATTGGTAAAACAATTCTCTGAAGCAAATGTATCAAGTAGTTGACATATAAGTTTGATGGAGATTGAATATGGGGGTCCTCAAAACATTGGATGTATCGAGAGAGATATTAGAAACTATGAAAGAGATTTGAGAGAAGAAATGGAGGGAATTGATGCTGAGTTGTTGATTGAACTTTTTATATATTAGAAAAAGCAAAGATCCAGGTTTTTACTTTGAATATTATAGAGATAATGAAGAAAGATTGTTTAGGTGTTTTTGGACCGATTCTTAATCGAGACGAGCATAAACTATTTTGATGAAGTAGTTATTTTCGATACTACTTATAACACAAATAGATATGCGATGATTTTTGCTCAGTTGACTAGAGTCAAACATCATGGCCAGATAATAATATTTGGATGTGCTTTTTTAAGTGGTGAAACAATAGTCATTTGTTTGGTTATTTAAGTATTGGTTGAATGCTATGCCTAAGGGTGTACCCCAAATGATCATAACAGACCAATATCCTGCAATGACGAGCAATTGCCGAAGTTCTTCCAAATACTTTTCATCGCTATTGCATATGGCATATTTAAAGTAAGTTTTCGGAAAAGTTGAATAATTTTATCGAGACAACTACCATTTGATGAGGAACATTATTTTACATTCCGAGACTAGTGAAGAGTTTGAAACAAGTTGGAAAGACATGTTGCAGTCTACTAAATTGATAGATAATGCTTAGCTTAACCAAATATACGAGATGCGTGCGAGATGCATGCTAGATGGGTCCTTGCATTTGTTAAACATATTTTTGCAGCAAGAATATCGAGCAGTCAAAGAGCATAAATTTCTCATTCATTCTTAAAAGGTACGTTTCAAAAAAAAAAAATACTCATTGATGGATTTTATAATACGCTTGAATAGAGCACTTGAAAATCAGAGGTATCAAGAGTTAATGGCTAACCACTGTAATAGTTAATGGCTAACCACTGTAATATTAATGAAGAACCACAATTGAAATCAGTGTGGCCAGTGGAGGCACAAATGTCTAAGATTTATACAAGAAAAGTTTTTCAAACTTTTCAAGATGGGATTTTTGAGAGTCAAGCATACATTATAAGTACATTATCAGAAGATGAAGCAAGTGTGACTTATACTATTGAACAAGTTGATTGATTGTCTAATTCAATACCTTGAAAACTTATTTATTTTAAGTGTCATATATTGTACATTGTAGTTGTCAATAGTTTGAATGTGAAGGAATTCCATGTAGACATATGTTGGCGTATACTAGGATCAAACCGATATTGCAATTGCCAACTCAATATATTCTTCAAAGGTGGACCAAAAGTGCAAAGTTTTGTCAAATTTGGGACAAGAATAATGAGGAAAATGACAATTCAAATCAATCATTGATGTTAAGGCATTCTAAACTATCTCAATTGTCTTCTATTGTGGTTGATGATGCATCTCTCATTAAGGAAGGAGGTAATCTCTTGATCAATGGGCTAGAGGATCTTCACAATAAAATAAAGGACTTTAACATCAGTAATGGTATTGAACACGTATTCATGGGACAAACAAGTATTGAAGAGCACCTAAGCATCAACGAACCACCATAAGTAAGAGCAAAAGGGAGTGGAAAAAGATTTTAAAAATCAAAACATAAAGCAATGAGCAAAGAGAGAGTTTGTTATGGATTTGGACTTCGCGGCCAATCACATGATAAATGAAATTGTCCAAAATTACTTGAAAGGTATTTTTTATTTTAACATATCATTTAGTAGGATTTATTATTTTTATTATTAATGATATTATTGTTATTTTTCTGATCATGTGGGTCTAAATGATAAAGTTCCCTGAGGTTTAGTTTTTGCAACTATCATATAAGTTATTGGATTTGAATATTTGTGATAATTTACTAAATAGTACATTGATTCAAATCTCAAAACTTCAAATCTTAGACTTATTTCGTAGTTGCTAATTATCACTAATGCAGGGCAAGAAAAATGGATGAATCAAGTGATCAAGTGGCGAGTTCAAATAAAAATGTTGAAGAATGTGGACAACTTTAATGCACTTCTACTTTTTACTTTCTCTAAGTGGAGGACCATTGCAACTTGCAACCTTTCCTATTGTGCTTTATTTGCTAATTGAACAATCTATTTCCTCTCCGTTAGCAATAAGAAAAGTAAATCTTTTTGTATATCTAACTTTTGTGTGTGTGTGTAAAGTTGCTTCCTTTTCAATCTTTTTATTCTTGTTTGTCTACAATAAATAAAGTCAACAATGACATGTTACATTCTCGTGAATTTATTGTTTTTGACATCTCAATAGCACTATCATGAAAGCAATATATGTAATTTGAATGTTACAAATGAAGAGGATGGTATCATAATGATGGACGACTACGTTTGGCATATTCCATGTGGCTTATTTAAATTAATCCAAAATTTGCTTTACCAACACACAAGATTTCGGCGTGCACACACACACATGTGTGTGTGTGTATTTTTTCATTTGTTGATTCTTCGTGATTAAGCTAATGAATTTACATGATCAATCTTATTTTTACCCCGCATTAGTTATAATTAGCAACTACAAAATAAGCCTAATTGTAATGATTTGTTGTTAAGTTTAAATTTTGTTTTAATTTGATTATTTGCATTAATCGACTAATTATAATAATAAATTAATTGATTAATAACTAATAAATAAGTTAGTTTTGCCAACGAAGTACGGTGCTTATACGTCTCATGTCCCTCCTCGACCTACCCTCGAGTTTCCTAGATCTAGGTGGCAGTATATTAACCTAACACGTACGCTTAATTCCAATCCAATGGTCTATCCAATGGTAGAGAGACGGTTGCCGGCGACGACGGTCCATTTGTAAGGAAGAGTATATAGAGCTGAAAGTGAGATTTGAATACAGTAGGATGAAGGAGAAAAGGTGAGATATAGAGAGAGAGGAGAGGGAGGAATGAAGATAAATTTAGAGTATGTGAGTGAGGTGGGGATATGTTAATTAATTTAGTTTTATTATTTTATTATTAATATTTAGAATTTTAATCATATCTGATTTTTGAAAAAAAAAAAAAATCTCTCTTATTATGAAATGAGATCTTGAAAACACTTAATCCCTGTAATTTTCACTAAATCTAACGTGAGTTTTTACGAGACTAACCAATGGACAGTTCGAGTATATTGACATCTCTATGGTGAACCCCCATGCCCCACGGCCTTACCCCGAATCCTTGCCTCTTCAATCAATTTTGAAATAATATGAATGATAAAAAAATAAATAAAAATAATAATAAACTATAATATAATATATTAAATATCACATTAAGTGATAATGTTTTTATGAAGATTTTAACTCTACTATAATTCAATTATTTCAATAATATCTTACTTTTCATTTTTCAATATGTAATAAATATTACAAAATTCTTGTGATATATGAATTTCGTGTTATTAATTTTTAATTAATTAACATTTATATTAATTTAGACTCAATGAATTTTGACTTGATGAATCTTAATATATATATGAACCTAGAGTTATTATAAATAAATTTATTTTTATTCATGTATCTAAATTTTTTAATGAGTATTTAAAGTTATGCATTAGTAATTAATTCTTATGTATCAAATGTAGTATAAAAAGATTGTTCATTTAAAGTATGTCATCATAAAAAAATTAAAATTATAGAAGTTGAATTTTAAGAGTATAATTTTCTTATCTTAATTTTTTATTTTGAATTTAATTTTCTTTAATTCATTGACACTTATCAAATTCTTCTACTGATATCATATATTACTTTTACACTAATTATAAAATATTTTTGAATAATATGCCACTCGTTCAAATCAATAATAATAGTGAGGAGGGTTTTCAAACGCTCAACGGAAAAGTGAAAACTTGACAACTTCAAATCCCCAATCCCTAATCTTGAAAATCGAAACCCGAAGAACGAAATGGATGATTGGGAATTGAGCGTAGAGGAGTTGGATTTCCTTGAAAGAGATGCCCTCAGGCAATTGGCCGAGCGTAATTCCTCTTCCGCTGCGGCCACCACCAGTTACAGTAACAGTAACAGTAGCAACTCCCATGTACCCAGCTCTCGACCGGGAATCGTTCCGTCATCTCGTTCCCCGGCCAAGCCCGCCTTCCTCTCCTGTCCACCTCTGACCAATCATACAGTTCCAAATTCTCTTCAATCAATTTCCCAGGTAAAATTTACTTTCTTTTTTTTTTAATAATTAGCTTAGCTTTAACTGAAAACAAATTTTATAATTGAGACAATAGGATGATGATTCTTACTCCTTGATTCTGAAAGCAGATAAATGCTTCACCTCCTGCAAGTAGAATGTTACCTTCATCAGTCGCCCCGAAGTTGACTGGTAAGTTTCTTCCATTTGTTTCTGACTGCTTGTAGAATTTGTGCATTTTTTTACGGGTTTTATTGGTTATAATTCCTTGGCAAATGAAGATGATCCGCAGAAGAAACTGCAGCCTAAGATCACCGTTAAACTTTTTCTACATGCAAGTGGAAACATTGCTGCGAAATTTCCGTATGACCAGGTACTCAATATGCCTGATTGATTTCTAATTGATATATTTTTTTCCCTTTCTCGCTTACACATCTCATTTTGTATTCTTTTAGGTAGTTGTAGAATGTTTCCACAGTATTACGAAAGCCAACTGGTACGCAAAAGAAAGGTATATTGTTCTCTCTTTTTTCTAACGTTGTACTGACATACTGCACGAAAGAATGCACCACTTTTTAGTCTTCCAGGACATGCCCAAAGAAGCAAATAGGACATTTTATGTTTTTTTTCCCTTATAATATTCAGTTTGTTATCATCTATCAAATGCAGTTATTGTGACGAATCTTTTTGCAGATTGTGGATGTTTCCTTTGTCGTCATTATCAACAGCAGAAAAAGTTCTCAGTGGTGTTCCTGGATCCAATGTTGAGGTTGTACTAGAGAGACCACTGATTCTTTGCCATGTATTATTAAATGTGCAAAAATGTTTTTACCATGATGTTATTTGTTGCTGGAAATAATCTATCACAATATGCCCAGTCAATGTACTCTTCGAATAAGATATTTCTTGAGACCTAAGGCAGAGTATTTTAAACTTAGCAGCATTTGATGCTTGTGATACTATTTTCAGGTAGAGAACTTGGATCCTTTGGTAAGGCGTGCTATTGCTGCTTCCTCTGTACTTCCTGACCTAAGAGGTAAATTTTCATTCATAGGTTGCTTGTATTTATCTCCATAGTTAGGTATGTGATTGATTGTGGCCAAGCAATTTTGTTTACATGATTGAACAGATTTCGAAGCCTGGCATTCAGCATATTTGATTTCACACATCTTTTTATTTTGAATTAATTTAAGTAAATCACTGTACACAATGGTCAATGCGACTCTGAATTTTCTTCTCAAATTTTAACCAAACTCTTTTTCCCATTCAAACTTTGTCTAGCCTTTTATTAATATGAAACAGGCATGAAATATCAGTGGATCCTTCTTTCTTGAATTTTCTTTTTTTTTTTGTGATGTTAATTTGTGAGCAAATTAAGATATGCATTAAGATATAGAACTTCCGGAACTTGTTGATGGATCGTACTTGCAACATATGGAAGATTGAAATTGACAAATTTCCTTAGATCACGTTAAAATTGATAGCTTTCACAGGACTTATTGGAGCAATTTTTTGAATTGGAAGCAATTTACTGTACCATATTTAGTTTAACTACGTGTTTAGGCTAGGACAACTACATATTAAAGGCTTGTATTCTGTTGTGTAAATATTTGTAATTCTTCTGTATTAATGTATCGGATTGGTTGTAACCAACAAAATAAGTTCTTTACAATTGGTGTGGACATTTTATCTTGCCTTTCAGTCATCAAATCCACTTTGTATTTTGATAATGGACATTGGTCACGTTTAAGTGTTCTTACTTCAATCTCCTCACCAGACCGGTATGACTTGATTCCCGCTTTTATTGAGTCAAAGCTTCTACCTTTTCAACGTGAAGGTGTTAGGTACGCAAGCGCATTGTCTTAAAATATTTTGATGCTTTCGTTTGATGCATAATTGGATAATCTGGTGACCTATGACATTTAAGTTATCATAAACTTTTATTGCAATTTGAGGATGGATAATTTGGGTCTTTCCAGATTTATATTGCAGCATGGAGTGCGCGTCCTGCTGGCTGATGAAATGGGACTTGGAAAGACTCTTCAGGTATTGAATCTTTTAATAAAAACTGTAAGACATCTCAACTCATTTCGTTAAATTGGCGACTGGTGGATGGGCTGATAATTTCCTTTGAGATTCTATTTTACTCGGTTGTGCAAGTTCAGCTTTCTGTGAGATTCATTTCCAAACTACTGGCACCTATTAAACTACTGTTATCAAGAGCTGCATTTTTTAACAAATTTAACACAAGATTTTCATGCTAAAGACCATTGTCTTATGCTAATTTAATACAAGATTTTTCATGCTAATTTTTTTTTTTCCTTTTGTTCTGTAAAGTTTTGCATGGGGTTCGATTATCAATGCACCTTACTTGATTTAGAGGTTTTATTGATTAATTGTTCTTATTTATGTACTTGCTATTTTTCAAAATCGAGATTCAATGCTGCAGTAGTTTGGTTATGTTGTTGATGCAT
>CAIGRB010131127.1:1298-11849 GCA_903798255.1 Fraxinus quadrangulata
ACCTAATGGTAACTTTGCACAAGTTACTCATTTCAAATAAACTTTGTTTAATAAATGTCCTGTGTGTCCCTTCTTTTTCCTTTAATTTGCTATCAGTCAGTCAACTCACTCGCAAATCTAATTGTTGTTTAATCTTTCTATCTCGTCACTGCTTTATTCAAGATACTATCTCATGGACGACGATTGGTGTGGGTGAAGAAAAAGGAGGATTGTACCATCTGTCAAGGTTTTCAGCAGAATCTTCTATATGTGCTACTTCCAATTCAAAATCAAGTTTTTTTAATCTTTGGCATTTTCGTTTAGGTTATTTGTCTTCTACCTGTTTAAAAAGTCTTGCTAGTAACAATTCTGATGTAATATCAAGTCATAAAGAATTTCTTTGTAACATTTGTCCAATGGCTAAACAAAAGAGAAATCCTTTTCCTGTTAGTGATACAGTTTCTACACATTTATTTCAGTTAGTACATTGTGATGTATGGGGGCCTTTTGCTCATTCCTCTTTAATTTAGTGGATGATTTCTCCAGATCCACATGGATATATCTTTTACAAAATAAATCTGACACAAAGTCATACATCCAATGCTTCTACAGTATGGTTGAAACACAATTCCAGGTCAAAATAAAACAATTTCGCACTGACAATGCCCCTGACCTTGATATGAGAGTTTTTTGTGATGAAAAATGAATCATTCAACAAAAAAGTTGTGTTGCTACACCTCAACACATACTCAATGTTTCACGAGCACTCATGTTTCAGGCCAATTTACCTCTTCAATTCTGGGGAGAAGCTGTCTTAACTGCAGCATATCTCATTAATCGTATACCAACTACTTTGCTGTAAAAGAAGTCCCCTTTTGACATCCTATATGCTAAACCTCCTACCTATACTCACCTCAGAGTGTTTGGTAGCCTATGTTTTGCCTCTACCTTATCTCACAATTGTTCTAAATTTGCTCCCTGAGCTCGTAGGTGTGTGTTCCTTAGATATCCTTACGGTGTCAAGGGATATAAACTCTATGATCTTGATCTTCACACTTCTTTCATATCTCGAGATGTAGTTTTTCATGAACACATCTTTCCCTATAAAAATTTAACTTCCGTCTCCTATGATAATTCTTTTGTCTTTCCCAAATCTCTCCCTTCTCAAGAATTGGATACTTCTACTCCAAATATATCATCATCTACAATTATGCCTCGCAGATCTTCTAGAATTAGGAGCACCCCTAGTTACCTTGAACAGTATCATTGCAATCTTCTTACTTCTTCATCAGCTGAACCTCGTTCCATGTGTTCAGGGAGATCGAATGAGGTTAGTACTCCTCATGATTTAGCTGCATCTTTACAGTATGACAGGTTATCACCTTCTTTTACAAGTTTTTGTCTCTCAGTTTCTACCGCATTTGAGCCCACACATTACTATCAAGCTGTAAAATTTAAGCATTGGATGAAGGCTATGCAAGCTGAGATTGATGCTCTTGAAGCGAATCAAACTTGGGAATTAACTACCTTACCTCTTGGCAAAAAATCTGTTGGTTGTCGATGGGTATATAAGGTTAAATTTAGATCTAATGGTACAGTGGAACGTTATAAGGCTCGACTCATAGCTAAAGGCTACACTCAAATCGAAGGATTAGATTTCTTAGACACGTTCTCACCTGTAGCCAAGCTAGTAACTGTGAGAACATTGCTAGCTATTTCTGCAGCTCAAAATTGGCATGTGCATCAACTTGATATTGACAATGCTTTTTTAAATGGCGAATTGGATGAGGAAGTCTTCATGACTCTACCACCTGGTTACTCTTCATCTTTTCCAAATTCAGTTTGTAAACTTAAGAAGTCACTTTATGGCTTAAGGCAGGCATCTCGACAATGGAATATCAAATTTACTCAATGTCTTCTGCAATATGGTTTTACTCAGTCTCAACATGATCATACTTTATTCACTTTACAGAACTCTGCTACATTCATGGTGTTGCTAGTTTATGTCGATGACATAATTATTACAAGTTCTGATATGACTTGCATTGATGCTCTCAAGGCTCATTTACATTCCACTTTTAAAATTAAAGATCTTGGTACTATCAGGTATTTTCTAGGATTGGAAATTGCTCGATCTTCTGCTGGATTTTCTATTTCACAACGTAAGTATGCACTTGATGTCCTACAAGATTCGGGTCTAACTGGTGCTCGTCCTTCCAGTTTTCCTATGGAACAAAACCTGAAGCTATCTCGTGAGGAGGGGCAACTATTGACCGATCCTGCAGAGTATAGAAGGTTGATTGGTAGGCTAATATATCTAACTATCACGAGACCTGATTTAACCTTTGCTGTTCAGACACTTAGCCAATTTATGCAAGCACCAAGACAACCTCACTTGGATGTAGTACACAGAGTTCTGAGATATGTGAAACATGCACCAGCACAAGGAATTTTTATGTCCAGCACATCTGATCTACAATTGAAGGCCTTTTGTGATGCAGACTGGGGAGGATGCATAGATAGTAGGAGATCTGTGTCAGGGTACTGTGTTTTTCTTGGTGAAGCTTTGATTTCATAGAAATCAAATAAGCAAACAACAGTATCAAAATCATCAGCTGAAGCTAAATACAGCAATGGCTACCTGCTGTGAAGTGATTTGGCTGTTAGGAATACTTAAGGACCTTGGGGTAGATCATTTGAAGCCTGCATTGATGTATTGTGACAATAAAGCAGCCTTGCACATAGCTTCCAATCCAGTTTTTCATAAGAGAACGAAACATATAGACATAGATTGCCACATCGTGAGGGAGAAACTGCAGAAAGGTTTGATTAAAACGGTTTATGTTTCTTCTAAACATCAACTGGCATATATTTTTACTAAAGCTTTAGGAGGAGATCAATTTCATTCTTTACTCAACAAGATGGGAATCATGGATTTGCATAAGTCCATCTTGAAGGGGGATATTACAGCTCGACAACCAGCTGAAGCAAAACAAATAGCTGGAGTTGAAACAGAAGCTAAAGTTGCTAGTGGTTAAAATCAGTTAGAAGTGATGAGCTGGAATAAGTTGTTGAAAGAATTAGTTAATAGTTAGTTTTTCAGTTAGTTAGTTAAAATTGTAGCTGGCAGCTTGATGTCTATAAATAAGAATCAATGTACAAACGAGTGAATTGAATTGAATACAAATTTCAATAACAAAAAAAACAAAAAAAGAGAGTACAATTCTCTCTGCATTTTCTTTTTCATTTTCATACTTCTTTGGTTAATTTTTGATAAGGTTTCTCTACTTTGTTGTCTACCAGCACTGCTCTAAAATTAATTGATGGTACTTCTGCTTTTGAGAGCATAGAATTTCGCCATGTAATAAGGGCTCTCGAGTACCTCTCTCTCACACACCTAGATATCTCCTTTGCAGTCAACAAACTGTCTCAATTTATGCATAAGCCAATTGTCGACCACTATGCGTCTACAAAGTGACTCCTTCGTTACTTGAAACAGACAATTTTTCATGGCATTCAGCTTCGCAAGAATGCAAACTTCGTTCTCACCATGTACTCAGATGTTAATTGGGCAAGCACTCTTGATGATCGAATATCTACCTCCGATTATATTAGTTTTCTTGGCTCCAATCTCATCTTTTGGAGCTCCAAGAAACAACATGCGGTGGCCCGCTCGTCTACTGAGGCCGAATTCAATAGGAATTTTTCTACGTAAGGCTCGAATTCATATTGATAGTGCTTGTGGTGGTTTCCCGAGCCTAATTCTAAGTGATAATGAAGGTCTTGATTAAGCGCAGTTGCACCATAGATCAAAACATATTATTTAAGATTATTTTCCTTTTGTCGAGGTTCTCATTTAAGATTGATCTCCCATATTGTATTATACATGGGTCGTTTGCATGGAATAGTAGTGGATTGAAATTTTGGCATTAAAATAAGGGATTCTGGATTATTGATGGATTGTTAAAATGTTGTTGCAGGACTGATAAATTAATCTCTGGTTCTATTCTTTATTTTTATTATAATCAAAGTATAGTTACTATCATGTACACATCAAGTTATTTAGTAGTTACCCACAAACCAAAATGTAGCACATCAATGTTGGATAAAATGTTTATTGACGAATTATTACACAAATAATATGATTTTACATCTACGCCTCCAGTGGCAAATGGAGCAAATTTCTTAATTCACCGCATTCCATTGTCTTTTTTTCTTTAGCCTCTTCTATTTGACAAGGAATGCCTATGGGCCAGCGGGAGAGCGAGACTCATTTGAGTACTTATATCGAATATTTATGTTTAATTGCACATGTTGACACACATATAGTGTGCCAATTCATTATAGTGTTCCTATGTTTGGTCCAGTTTTTTACAAAAACTCATTTTTAACTGCATATTTTTTCAAAAATAACTTTGCATGTAAATCGAAATTTTTTTTCTTTTAACCACTCATTCTTGATTATATGTTTTCGAAGGTTAGATGATCACCTTGAATGTAGTTGCGTCTTTTGGTTCGATAAGCGGTAACTCGGTTAGAGTTAGTTGTGATCATCTCGCTCGTGGTGATTCGAGCAATGGTATTGTAGAACCTACCACTAGCTTAAGTGGAGCTAATTTTGATCTTAATGACCATGTGACTAGTGGTGATTCGAGCAAGTTTTTAACTCAAGTGGAATTGGAGGTGAATGGGATGATTCAAGTAGGTTTGGGATCCAAGGTAGTTCTGCGGTAAGCAGGGTTTGGATTTTGTTCACAATTACGAGTATGCCTGGAAGAGCATGGTGGAAGAGGTGGAGTTTGTAAAACTCTGTTTAGATAATTGCTTGAAGAATTATTTTTTGCATTGAAATTTGTGTCGATGAGGAGATTGTTAGAATATGAGCCAAATTCTTATTTTAGATTTGGTTTGGATTGTTTGATTGATAAATGAGACAAACAATTTTGGTTTGAAAGTTCATTTGAAGAGAGATCAAATTTCATCAATAATTGAAAGTTTGATTGGAAAGACTTTGGAATGGATGAAAAATGCATTTAGAGTGTTTGGGACAGCGACGGGGTGCCAGCAAATAAAAGGGATGTAGGCAGCTGGGCGCCGCCATGGACGCCTAGGTGCTACCTGAATGAATTTGATTTTGACTGTGATTCTTATATTCTACTTCATTCAAAGTATCAAACTTGGGCTCCTATTTATACACCACATGGTTTAGGCTCTCAAGATGCTTGAGTAACTTGGCAAAATATTGTATAGCATTGAGAGAATATCAAAGTGGGAGGATCTAGTTCATTGAGAGTGAGAGACTCGTATATTTTGAGATAGGTAGACAGTTTTGCGAAATTATTTTGTACTTATTTATTGTTGATAACTTTGTAAATTTTCTGCCTCTACCCATGAGTTTTTGGGATTTGGGTTTTCACATTTTGTGTTCTTGTGTGAAACTTTCATTTTTTTACATTTTTTTTTTGGCTTAAATTTTCATAACAAGTTGTATAACCGAATTATTGCAAATTGGCTTGTTTTCTAACACTTCAAAGCATGAATTGGGTTTTTTAAAAACCGTTAATTAAAGCCACCCAAAATTGGACCGCTGGTAAACATCCAAAACCTAGGCTTTAAAATTTTCCATAATGGGTGCCCAAAACTACCGTGCAGGCCCTTAGGTCTCAAATGTTTTATCCTCCACTTCCTTTATGTACCCCGCAAACCCATAAAGCAGTAAAGCACTTAGTTGTATGCACACGTCTCTCCATCTCTTACTTTTTTCTTATTCAATTTGCTTCACAATTTTACGCAGTAATGGCTATGGAAGATTCCACTTTTATCTCAAATAGCATTATACAAGAGGGTATTAAACTTTTTTTTTTTCCCAAGATTTTCATATTATCTTTTCCACAATTTCATCAGTTTTAGAATTGATTTGCATGCAGGAATAGAAAATCATGACCAGAATATTCTGCTGAAGCATGTCATGTTCTTTGATCGAAATAAAGATGGTATTATTTACCCCTTAGAAACTTTTCAAGGTCAGGAATTAATATTATTGTTGGCAAGAAATGATTATATTTTATTTTTGCAGTGAAATTTGTGGGCTGTCTTTATTATTTCTTGATTCTTTTGGTTATTATTTTCAGGTTTTCGAGCAATTGGATGTGGTTATTTGTTGTCTACAATTGCTGCCATTTTCATTAATGTTGGTCTCAGTCGACAAACTAGACCTGTAATTTCCTCCTCTAAATTTGTTTAATATTTATACATAAAAACGAAGGACTATTTCGATAGGAATTCTTCTACGTAATGCCCGAATTCATATTGATATTGTTCTGATTGATCATAAAGGTCTTGATTGAGTGCAGTCGCATCAAACATATTATTTAAGATTATTTTCCATTTTTAAGATTGATTTCCCATATTGCATTATACATGGGTCATTTGCATGGAATTAAAATTTGGGCATTAAAATAAGGATTCTGCATTATTGATGGACCGTTAAAATGTTACACTACTTGTACAATCTTTTTTTTTACTGCTTTTATTAAACATAAAATAATATTGATAGGGATTTCTTTTTGGAATTACAATCATGCAATATGTACAATTTTTTTTTTATTATTATTATTTTTTTTTTTTTACAATTATGATTGACAATTTACACTTGACAACATTATATTCATTCATTTTAAAAATTATTTTTTGAATCAACATCAATGTTGTCAACAACAATTGTATAAATAGGTTAATTCAATGTTCAGTCACTATCATCTCCTATGTTTGGCTCCCATTTTTACAAAACCTCGTTTTCAACAACACATCCTTCCATAAATCGAAAACATTTCCTTATTTTTTAACTACACATTGTACAGAAAATCTATATTCTAAAATACGTTTCTTACCAAAATAGGGCTTTGTTCTACCTAATAATTTTCTAATTCACATTACCGAAGTAAATGATCGTGTCAACTTCTCCAGTGGCAACTCTAATATTTATGCAACTTCTTGTGTTCTTTTTGGTAACTTACAAAATGATTTCGATATTTAATTTCAACATTTACAGGGGAAATCCTTTTCTCTGCGCTTCCCGATTGAGGTGAAAAATATCCACATGGGCAAGCATGGGAGCGATTCTGGTGTCTATGACAAACAAGGAAGGTACAAATAATCCTTAATTACTGCGAACAATTCTTGTTCTTCACAGGCATCTAATTATCTTCGTTGATACCAATTTTTGAAGGTTTGTTCCATCAAAATTTGAAGAGATTTTTGTGAAGCACGCGAGAACTCATCCGAATGCCTTGACATCAGATGAATTGGACAAATTTCTCAAGTCAAACAGGGAGTCAAAGGACTTTGCAGGATGGTACGTCATTTGTCATTCAAAATTATTCACTTGTTTTCATATTCTGATCAGGCCTTGAAAATATCAATTAAGTTTTTCGATTGAATTGCAGGTTAGCAGGCTTCACGGAGTGGAAAATCCTATATCTGCTTTGCAAAGATGAGCAAGGCTTGCTGAAGAAAGATGTAGTTAGAGCTGCCTACGATGGAAGCCTGTTTGAACGAATGGCGAATGAGAAAGAATCTAAGAAGAAAGCCTAATCTTTGGTACACTGGTGTGCATATGATTTGTTTAACTGGAATAAAATTCTTTATTACAGTTTCACTTCTGATGTGTGAAGACATGGCCTGACTATTTTTATGAATTATTCATCTATGTTCTTCCAGAAGATTACGCACATTTTGCATCCTAGAAATATTTGCAATGTGCTACGTGTTAAATATGCTGGACTGTCCTCTTCGTTACAGCTGAATTGTGCCAATGCTAGACTTGACCACTCGAGAACCAAGTCATGAAGGCCGAGTAGGGTCACCAGCAGGGGCGGAGCCAGGATTTAATGGTACGGAGGGCTACTGAATTGGACAGTAAAAAAAATGGACTAAAACAACGTTTTTTTTTTTTTTTAACAAAAAATGGCTTGAGCTGGGGTGGTACTTTCCACTCCTCTCTCCGCCACTGGTCACCAGTGGTATGACCTATCACATCTGCGGCCCTAATGTCGATGGTACTTGCTTTTATTATAACTTTGTTGATATGTTTTGAAGATCTAAAAACTGATATGGTCTCTGTTCTAATCTCTCATTAACAGTAACTACAGTATAATCTGTAGGCTACTTTTGAAACTTTTTGGGTCCAGTTTGCATTATGTCACCAGAAGGGAGGTCCTCCACTCAAATCATGACAATTTAGTACTCGAAACATTGAAGTCACGACATCTCGAAAGCCGAGTGTGTTAGTCTGTCCAATTTATTTTTCTCTTTATTACTCACTCAACATTTAAGGTGTTTTGATTTGTTTGATTTAGGATCCATTATATCGTGAATTAAATGAATATGTGTATCACTTGTGCATATAAAATGCATGTAGATTAAAGTATTTCTCCACCTAAAACCCGATGACAATTTTTTTAGGGATAATTGCAGTTTCACCCCTGAAACCTTTTCTAAGGTTATAGATTTTCTCCTAACCTTTCCTTTGTTACAACCGTCACTCAAAACCTTTCAAAATGTTAATGCTCAAGTCCAAATGTAGGGGAAACCATCCATAATTTCTATTAGATGATCAAAAATTTGAATTTGACCACATTTTTTATATTTTTATAAAGGGCAAAATAGTAATTTTTTATTTACCCACATTAAATAATTAAATAAAAAAATCGAGATAAAAAAATAAAAGAAAATAAAAAATTGTATCTTCTTCATCCTCCCAACCACCATCCCAAACCACCCAGCCGTTTGCAACCGTCAATGCCGGTGTCGGCGCCACTGAAAATCGTCGACGCCTCTAGCCCTACCTTCAAACCCCGAAATCGCCTGCAGGGGCGATAGGAGAAGCCGAAACATCGTCGCCATGCTGGTAGCTTGTCTGCTCTTCTTCATGGTATGACCCTCCTTTTCTTCCCGTTTAACTTTCAAAAAATTTCATTTTCATTGGATTTGATTCGAAAATTTCTTCAGTTCTTGATTGTTTCTTTCTGAATATTTAAGTTTTCTCTACCTTTTTTTGGTAACTTTTTAAATTTTCCATTTCAATATCATTTTTTTAGGCTATGTTTGATAGGTTATATTTTCCATGGAAAATGGAAAATGAATTCTATTTCCACAAGTTTGGCTTGTTTGATTGGCATTTATTTCTAGGCAAAAAAATGTCTACCCTAGCTTGCTACCCACACGCCTCTTTTCTTGGCAAATGATGAAAAGGTTTTCCCACCTTTTTGGTGGGAAAACTGAATTCCAGGAATTTTTTTTTTTTTTTTTTGTACCAATGGAAACAAATTTCATAAGCAAGTGTAAAATTTTTTTTTTTTTTACTTTCATGGACAATTTTGATGCAAACGAAGGCCAAACGAACACTAAACTTTGATAAAAAAAATGATGGAAACACTTTTTTTTTCGTTTTTTTTTTTTGGCAATGGAAACAAATTTTATAACCAAATGTGGAAAAAAATCACTTTAATGGACAATTTTAATACAGACAAAGGCCAAACGAACACAAAATTTAAAACATTTTCGTGTGAAAAATTATATCAATTAAACACACTTAATTAACAATTCCCTACAAAAAAATTTCTTGACAATTACTTTATTTGGAATTCATTTTTTTTCCACCCATTTTCCACACTTGTAATTAAACGGACCCTTAATATAGCAATTGAATGCAAATAGCACTGGCGGACCTGGGGGATGGCCTAGGGGGCACGTGCCCACTTAGGTTTTGAATTTTTTTAAATATAAAATGAAAAAGAAAGAAATTATAACCTTCATTCATTTCTCCACTCCTCTGTCTGTAAGCTCTCTCCCGACTCCCATCACTCCTCCGTCTCTAAGCTCTCTCCGCCCGTCCTCTCTAGTCTCCCCCACAGCAGTCACGGGCTCACGACAGTGACGACACCACTCTCCGCGGCTCCAAGCTCCGCGCCTCCACCGTTCCAACTTCCAAGCTTTGCCCCGTCCTTACTCCTCTCTGATCTCTCTCGGTCTCCCGGCACAGTTCGCACTCTGTACTCAGTCTCCGACTCTCCTGGTGAGGTAAGTTCTGGCACTCTTAGTCTCAGACAAGTTAATTGTGTATAATCTATTTGTGTTTCTTATTGAGGTAAATGAATTGTGTTTCTTATTGAGGTAAATTTATTGAGTTTCATATTAATAACAGCAAGTTAATTGTGTTTTCTGATTTAGGGTTTTTTGGAAATTGATAGGGATTTAGAGATTTAGGGTTTTTTTTTTTATTGGAAATTGATAGTTAGGGATTCCTAATTAGGGCTTTTAGAGATTAACGGATTTTGATGAGACTTCATTTATTGATAATGCAATTGCCAATTTTGATTTAGGGACTTCTAATGTGATTAATTTTTATTTTTTTTGTATCAATTATGGAAAAATACTTTAAACATAAGTCTATGCTTTCTTGTGATGAGAAAAATACCGAGAAAGGAATGTTCGAGACAAAAGTGATAAAAATAATGTTGATGTTGGAGAAATTGGGGATGTTGGAGGAGTCAGGGATGTTGATGTTGCAAA
>CAIGRB010131127.1:15104-41619 GCA_903798255.1 Fraxinus quadrangulata
TTGTTTATAAAGCATTAAGTAAACAATTAAAATAAATTATTGAAATAAATTATTTCATTTAATTGTTTATTTAATTTTTTTATTTTAATAGTTTGTTTAATATTTAGTTACAAAAAAGAGTTTAGTTGTTAATGTCATTCGGTTATTCCATTATTGCATTATCCGTTGTTCCATTATTTGTTGATTTTTGCGGATACTACTTAATGTTATTCGGTTAGCTTATTTTCTCATATTCTGTTTTATCTATTATATCTTACATAAGATTCTAACATTTGAAATGTTGTAGGATGGATTACCATTTGGACGATGCCGTTAGACAGATCCCAGGCAAAGTTACATCGAACTATAACTTTTCCATCTTTACAGCGGTATTAGATTTGCTCGACGAGGAGCACGAGGCGAGGCGATCCTGCTTATGGCCATTTTATTCGTTGCGCAGCGTACAGTTTTCTGGGCAGCTACTCGATGCTTTGCTATGTCGGCTTTGCAGGTAAATGCACAAAATAATGAATTATCTATTTTTTTTATTAAATTCTATATATAATAATTGTAACTGATGCAGATATGGGTGTCAGAGCTTGTCCCCATATTGTCTGGTCGGTATGCGAGTAGAGGGGAGATGTTATTCTCTCGAATGCATCACTAGCGACCACAAGACAAGCCACTTGCAAAACAAATATCAGCTCTCATTGACGATCCTAAGGTACGTAATATACAAATTACGATTTATTTTGTATGTCCTTTTAAAATCGCGATACATGGTCATTAACTTGGTAAAATGTCATATGTTAGCTTGAAGTCCTCATTGAGTTGACGTCGTCGATAGAGAAGGAGGGTCAGAGTTACATACGTGGCCTATCTATTCCGGCTGCACCAGATGATCAGATGCCTGAGTCCATCATTGATCGGGATAGAGTATGTTCATTGAATATAATATGTTGATTATCGTTTGATTTGTTAATTAAGTTATTCATTCGGAATGTTGATTTTTTTAGGAGTGCCGTCCAGTATCACCTCGACAGCCGAGATCACCTCTGCCTCCGAGATCACTTCCGTGCAAAGGGCCTCATCGCCGCCGTTGGCATCACCGCCGCCGATCAGGTCTCCTTCTCCCCTATCCATTGATTTGTACGACTGCCTTACCGAATTTATAACGGGTCAGATGGGAGAGTTACGCCGAGAGTTGGCTCGACAGGTCGATGATCAGTACACTCTACTGACGGAGCAGATGGGCGAGATGCGATGAGAGTTTAGGGGACGGGTCGATATANAAAATATTTAATTGTTTCTTTGAAATATTTATATAAACAATTAAAATAAGAAATTTAATTATAATTGAATATTTAACAACAATAAATAAAAACATATTATTTAGTTATAAATAATAAACTATTAATAATATTACACATCTGTTGAATTGTTATGTAGAGGAATCCGACTAATACAAAATTGACGAGTATGCCCTGTTTCGTCGCACTTATGAGGTTGGGAAAATTCTCTAATGGATGGTATTCTAGACGTACGTCTACGTCCCAGAGCACGTCTACCTTCAGGTGGTAACAAATTATTAAGTGGGAGAATATGGTCAGGAACTTCTCACTCGACTTCATTTAGTAGAGGAAATATTGTTTCGACATACACCACTCTCCAATAATCAGCATGTAATAATTACTGCATAAGGTGTGTGGTGAAAATTCTCTATGCATAGCCACTGCTGCATGCGTACACAGAAAACTCTCCAACTGAAACTTTCTACACGTGCATGTGTTATCATTCAAGTCCACGATGTATCCGATATTACTTCCACATCTCATGGAGAAGCGAAACTGATCCAGTGGTTCCACCCATACCTTTCTCGCCACCTCTAGAGTCATGAAAAGTTTATCTTCCTGAGCCGGAGTCAGCATACTTGTGCAATTATATGATTCCTTACCTCAGTTATGAAACCATTGCTACAGCTCGTTACAAATTTGCTCAATCATTGCTAGAATTGGTAACTCTCGATCCTTTATGAATAATGTATTGAGTGACTCAGCATTGTTCAACGTCATCATGTTGTATCGACGTCCAAGAAAATGTGATCCTGCCCGATGTTCGATCCCCATCTCTGTTAGATAAATCCATGCAGCATATGATTTACTTTCTATTTCGATCATGCACTTTTCAAACTCTTCAAAATTGTAAGCCTCTGTAGCTCTCCTAAACAATGCAACGATGCCACTGACCCAATATTTTGTCTTGAGGTTGCCATGTATATGGTACATACAATAATCGATATGTGCCTCGGGAAATATTTCGACGATAACATTTATTATTGACTACCCCCGGTCTGTTACAAATACAAGGTTCTCGACGTCCCAATTACTTTCCTAACTTCGTGAAGAACCAACACAACACTAGATCATTCTCTCCATTTACTATGTCAAACGCAATAGGGTAAATTTGGATGTTGGGATCTTGACACATAACAATAATCAACTTGCCTTTGTATCTAGCCTTCAGAGTTGTACCGTCGACTACAATTACGAGTCGTATGATGTTTTGAAATCCTCGAATGCACTGTCCAAGGGCCATGAAGAAATACTTGAAGCATTACCGTCCTCCGTATCAATATAAAATACCGATCCAGGATTAGTTTTCCCCATGTTGTGGAAATATCTGGCCAATTTAGCGTAACTTTTTTCAGTTGAACCCATTAAGTCTTCATATGCGTATTCTTTACCCTTTCAGACCTTCTGATAGCTCATGACTACCCTATGCTCTCGACGAACGTCGTTGATGATGTCCAAAGGTCTGTACATGGTTCATGGGTCCTGAAACTTGTGCATTATTTGTCGACCAATGAACCATGCTCGGGCCTGTCTATGATCACTTCGTAAGTATGTTCTCGTGCATACTTATGAATTACAAAGAATTCATTTGTGTCCTTTTTCGTCGCTCGCAAACGCCAATGGCAACTATCGTCAATGCAAATAATTGCGTACGTCGACTTGCTCAATTTTTTCACTTTAAACTCAAATTTGTGTTTCAAAGCAATCTGGTGCACAACTTCCTGCAAATTTTTCTTTGTTTTGAACAGTTGTTCGGTATATAAATCTTCATCATCAGGAACTACACGGGAATAATTAGAGGTCTGTGTACTCATCCCATCTTGTGAAATCGACCCATGTCTCCGACGGGATAAAGCAATCAAATTCTCATTTGTAAATTCATTTTCATTCTCGTTGTCTTGAACTATCGAGGGAATTCTGTACGTATCGGTGAAATCATGGTGAGGAACAACTGTATCGGGAATAACTACATCATCCTCACGAGCTATATCCACTGTATTCCAAAAACCATTCATATTACATTCCCCTTTATCGAGATCTATCGGGGACATTCTTCTTCGCTAAAGTAATGCAAATAGGAATAGTCGTACGAACTTGGTTCAATTCAATTAAAACTTGATTTCATCTTCAGAATTAACCTTTACAGGTGGAATTGGAATTGATGTATGTTCGTTGTTGAATAGAAATCCCAATTCCATGTCGTACTGAGAAGGATCGACATTGAGCCTGATATCTCACGATACATTTCTGTATATGATGTACTCAATGTTAGCACAATTGAAATTGTGTCATGTATTTCACCTATCCATTTCCAGACCTATCGACAATTTTCATTCGTTTCAAATTCACCAAAGTAAAGAATCGGGACTGCAGTCGATCATATATATGCATTAGGAAACATAATTTGTTTAAAAAAAATACAATTAAGGGAAAAAATGCATGCTTGGTCGTCCGGACGGACGGACTCAAAATTATAATTAAGGAGAAAAAGCCCCGATCGGGCTCGGACTGCCCGTCTGGGTTTACCATTTTTTACATGATCGTAAATTTGTCTGAAAGTATACATGCAGATGAATTTTTTTCTCATTTTTGTTAAAAATGATTATAGATCCATTTAAGATCGTAAAAATTTCATATACCTATGTCGAAATAAGATTTAAAGATTAAAATAATGTACTAATTTAACCGAAGCGAATTTAANATAATATTTCCTTGTTGAGTGTTTGATAAATTTATCTGTTTTTAAGTTTAAAACAGATGAAAAATGAAACAGTTTTTATTTGTATTGGAGTAAAAGATAAAGAAAGTGATTTGATTTTGAAATTTTAATTGGGAATATTTGGGATTATTTATAACTTAAAAAGGGTATTATTGTCTTTTAAACAATACCATATTTTTGTAATTGTACAACATTTTAAGGGGTAGTTTTATCTTTTACACATATTTAGGCTATTGTGGTGAATGTTAAATTTTTTTGGTCAAAGTGGAAAATGGCAAACTTGACTTGCCCAAACTGAAAAGTACCCCCTTTCTAAACCCATTTCACAAAACATGGGGAAGAAGACGCACACATCCATTCGAATATGAAGACTCTGGACTCCACAATAATCACTTCTCTACTTCACGATCGATAACCAACACCTAGTCCAAACACATTTCAAGTTCAATCTCTGACGGTTAGTATTTGGCTCCAACTTCAAATTGAGGTAAATATCATTTTCATTTTCTTTTAGACTTAAATGTTTTGAATAATTTGTGCTTTATTTGTATTATGGTTGATTGTGATTTGAAGTTGAGGGAAAAAATTCATATGTAGGGTTTCGATTTGATAAGTGACCATATTCAAGTTCCTAAAAAATTGAGATTTTAAAGCATTGCCCATGTAATGTTGGGTAGAATTTTTCAGTTTGTTTGATTTTTTAATTTATTCCTTTATTTTTTTTTTCTCTTTTATATTTGGTATTCCTATTTTTTGAATTAGATTTGTAACTAGGATTACTTAATGTTTAGTGAAAACGTATTGCACTCTTATTTAGTGGATTACATTTAGGTTGCACTTGGAAGCAAGAATATAAAAAAATTAGTAAGTTCTTGTTTAGTTTTGTTGTATGGTTTTGACAACTTTACTTGATTTTGAAGTTTAATAGCAGATTTCTTTCCAAATATGTTATTGTTTTGGAGGTTATCGTTAACCTAAATTCTTGTTGTATTGTGTTACGAATATGATATTGAGTTTGTATCAAGCTAGTCTCATTTTTTATTTATTTCTGAACAACTTAGTTACATTTATTTGTAAGCATGATCATTTATCTATATATTTTGATATTTTTTATTGGTCATTGGTTCAATTTTGGATAAATAAGGAGTTATGCTTGTTTTGTGATTATGTTTTGTCTAAGACTTGATTATTCAGTTTGTAAGTACAATATTTGAATGCACATGTTGATGTCATTTTTATCTTTTACTGAAAATGATTTGTTGAATCAATTTATGATCGGTTCACGTATAGTTCGGATGAATTTTTTAATTTAATTTAAATGTAGGTTGAATTTGTAAGTTGTTATGTTTTTAAATTTGATTCAATGTGGTTCAATTTGAGAATTCAAACATCTTATTCATGTTAGCATATGAAGAGTTCACATATAGTTCTTATGCAATCCTCTGTCAAGATATGCTGTCATTCTTGGAAGTTATATTTTGGAATTCTCGACAGTTGGTTATGTTTCTTGACAATCATGATACAATACCAAAATTGTTTCAACTACTCTTTTATGTGTGTTAAAAAGTAAATGTATTACATATCATCATCTAACCTTTGATATTTGTTCATGTTACTGATTTTTATAGATGAATTTCAAATTTGTTTGGTAGAAGAGGAACGTCTACATGCGCACATATCTCAACACAAAAATTTAAAGTTCATCAAGACGGTTCTTGATAAATTCTATTTGGGTCAGAAAATAGACTTGCAAAATTCTTGTCTCGGGTCCCTGGCAAATTTGCCAGACAATTAACATCTCATTTTTGCATAGATGGACAAACTATGATGCTATTTGATGGGTACTCGAAGGGCACGTCAGCGTCGTCTTCTAGTGAAAGAGCTGCCCTTAAATGCAACTGATCTAATTGAAAATGAAGAAGTGGTGATGATGAAGAAGCAACAATTGATGCGAATTCAAATACCATATGCTTGTAACCGAACTTCGTATACTATGAGTGGTAGGAAAATAGGGAGAACATGAAGTAATTGAAATTTGTTGAATGAAAACATTGTCGTCCCTTTTTGAATGGTTGAAACTAGTGGAACGTTGTAGGTTTTGGGGCTCAAGTATCTAATCTTTGTACTTTGATGATGGAAAATATTGTATAACTTATTTTCATATATGTGTAGTTTATTTTGTAGTTTGCGAAAATATAGTTGTTTAGCCGGTTGTGCAGCTTGATTGTGTAACTGTTACTAGTCGTGTATTGAAATCATGGTTGATTTTATGTATATTTAGTCAAGTGCAGAAAATTACATAGACTTCCAAATTTGTTTTTGAATTTAATTGATCGCCCTGAGTGATATAATGACCATCCCTGACTTGACATGAAGAAAGATTGCATGATATGGAAATCCAATGAATAACTTTGAATGAGGTTAGTGATTTATACACATTAATTGATTACAACTACTAATGACTAACAACTACAAAACTTTACCAAATACCAAGTTTTTCCATCAATCGTAAGACAAGTCATGCTAGGATGATATTTTGATTTTGAAATACGATTGAAGAGTTTTAGTTTCCTCGCCACTTTCATTCATCATCCACATACACAAACTCTCCCCCATGCAATATGATGAATCTTATATTAGTGCTCATACCATAAAATTTGAGATAACGATGATAATCATTCACCATAATTGACAGAGGTCAAATAACTTAATTTGTTTCACCTCAAAAGTTATTTTCGACTACATGGATACGTCAAGTGGAAGTAATGGCCCATTGGACCTCAATGAATCTCATATCATACTCGGGGTTGTCCCCGTTGTTCCCCATTCTCATTGAATCGGATGATGAGGATGTCTTGTTACCAAGTGGTAGGAGAATAGTTTCACCAATTCCTTTTTCCAACTTGGATGACGTTTCAGGCCAATCTTAGTCATTGAACCATGAAGTTGATGACACGTTCGACTATATGGTTATGTACAAAGATGACTTCAACAACGTGAGTTGATTCCTAATGTTCCACCACCCGAGGTTATTATCATAAACTCGGACGATAAGGAGGAAGCTAGTGGGAATGAAAAGTCGAATGTCAACTTTGCTTGAAGCAGGCGAACAATGCTTATGCTATCAACTATATTTCAATTATGCTTATGTGGTAATGTCTAACGTAATATTGTATGTCGATCGATCGTTATGCCGGATATTTTGTCTAATTTACTACTTAACAACGAATTGTCGAGAATTGCAGAGATTCTTTTTCGTAACCGATAGTTGAACCGTCGGCAGTTAATGAAATCGTATGTTTTGGAAGAAGTGGAGCGATGTTTGTACGTGAATAAAAGTTGCAACGGTAATAGCACGATAATAATAATATAACATAAAATGAAAAAAAATATATACAAGTTTAGCCCTTAAACATTATTCCACTTTACATGCTTTATGTTGGAAACTCCGCCCACACCGAGTGATTTCCTTATTCATACGCTAGACACATATTTGGATCACTTACGACACATGGATGGTCTACCTGGAGGACATCATACAGTCAATGAAAAAATGTGATATGATGAATCTCAAATGATTACTTATACCTGAAAATTTATTAAAAATCAATGATAAGTATTCTACACAATTAATATATTGAATTTTATTAGCATGGAAGTGACACCTACAAATAAATTATACCAAACAATAACAAACCAGTGAAAACGACAATTCAAATGTCTTTTCCTATATTTACTAAGTATCGAGTTCGACATTTGAACGTCGGTCTCCACGATTTTTTTCGATGGTTCAACTATCGATATTTACGATTAGCACCTAAGGAGTATCATTTAAATGGTGTGATTGGAATACATTCTTCATAGCCTTAAGTGTGTTCATCAATGCTCAACTATCTTCATGACAAAATCTTGACAAATAATTTACTCAATGCTTAAATAGGGAGTGTTTCACAGCATTATAAGGAAGACATTAATATCTTTATTTAAAAAAAAATATTTGCAAAATAAAACCGACTCAATGAATAATAATTTGCAAAATTCTAATTTAATATGATTATGTTAGATTTAACAATTCAAAAATAGTAAGTTATAAGAAAAACATTAAACAATTTCTAAATGCTAACCTCTAAATATGGAAGATGAATCCAGTAAATTTTCTTCTTGATATTGGAATGGAGAAGATGTCAAGATTATTTGGTGTTTTTGGAGTATGAAAATCCGTACATACAATGTTTTGAATTTTTTTTAACAATTCTATTACCCAATTGATTGTAGATATATTCAATATTTTTTCTTACACAAGTCAAATGCATTCAATGCCATTAATGAGCATTAAATGCATGCTTTAATAAGCATTGAATTCACCCAAAAGGGTATCCCCAAAGGTTATTTGGACATTTTATAGCCAAAAAGTGACTTTTTGAGCCTCTATAAAAGTTACAACTTTTTGTGCATTCTTGTAAAGACATTAATATAATTAATAATTCTATGCATGAAATTCTTGTGTAGATTGTCTAAACCAATTCAATGAAAATTAAATGAAAATTTTAAGTTAGGAGTCGATTATTGAAAATGAGTGTTTAATGAAGGGCATTGCACTAATAATGGCAAGAAAATAAAAGTTATCTCATCTGTGAAACATCTTTTCATAGCCTTTATGTCTCGAGCGATTAAGTTTGCAAGAGTATTTGAAACTTGATACCCTATAATCATCTGACTTGAGAGTTATTAGCCAAAAGCTTACTATAGAGGTCATTTAGAAAGTTTAATGAAGAGAAGTGCGCACATAAGAGTTGGTAAAAAAGAAAAAAAACCGTACCTCATATATTGATTTAGCCTCGAACACTTGTTTAAAAGAACTAGAACTTTAATAAGTGATAATTAGCCTAATTTAGTCTTAGAGGTTGAATCAGTCAAAATATAGAAGAATCCTTAGTTGTTGAAGTGTTGAACTTCTACTAGTGACATATATCCATGCTAGAGAGAGAGAGGACTAGGATCATCTGAAATTCAACCTAGGATCACACTTTGAGAAAATGAGTGAAAATATTAAGTTTGGGGGTGTGTGTCTCACGAGTGAAAAAATGATACATTTGAGCAATGAGGGTCGAGAATTGAACAAAGCAAGTGCTTATGATATTTTACATAAGTCTACACACACATGTCGAGGTTTACATTGAATAGGTGGAGATTGATTCTTCTATGTAATTTTGAAATTATTCTTTGTATTGATGTAGAAATTTTAATCTTGAGACCAATGACATACTATCTAACCAATTGTGTTTTGAGTTAGGCTATAGTTCATATGAGGACAAACAAATATTCAAGTTTGGAAGTTTGATAAGTTTTTTTTCACACTTATTTGGGCCTTTGATAAGAATATCTATGGCTTATTTTAATAAATTATGGCTTAATTCTATGTGCATTATGATTGTTAGGTACAAATCTATACAAATGGCAGAATTGGAGAATACAGTGAAAATGGCTCAATTATAAAAGATTCAAAGTTCAGAGACTAAAGTGCAAATACTCAAAAGTTGTATCGGATCACAAGATGAAAATTGGAGATGTGTCTAGGAGGACGAGAAAGAAGTCAATGGGGGTAAAATATAGTCAAACTATTATCATACATAATTTTTTAGCCGAAAAATTTGTGCTCTGAATTTTCAGCCTCAGATTGAAAGCCATATTTGATATAGTAAACGTTTGAATTGAAACAATTCTAGAAGAATTGTATCTATTTGAGTCTTATTTCCAATGCATCGACCTTTTCCTGGACCGCCTGAAGCCAAAATTGGCCTTAGAGGCGTACGCCCCACCTATAACTAGGTGCGTGCCTAGTTCAACTCTGGAAGGATTTTGCCCAAACACTGGACAATGGGACAACTATGGTGTGTAAAGATTGTGGTAGTTCAAGATTTACGAGGAGCAAAGATCACGATTATTTGTGATCAAAATTGTTAAAGGAGTTTGAAGAATTTGCTAATGGTATAATTATAATCACGATTTCTATCTAAATACAAAGATTATCCTTGAAAGAAATTGAATTTTTTTTAATATTTCATTGTAAATTTTCAATAGTAACACCCACTAATAAGCTCCTTGTGAGTGTCCACTATCCATAACGTATAGATCTGATATCACGTAATATATCAATAAAATTATCATTGATTCACCTGTTCGTGTTTGTGTTTGAATGTAGAAAATTCGATTCTCCATGGCTTTGGTGGATTTATATAATTACAAATTATAGTTAAATTAAGTTTCAAAGCGTGTTTTATCATATTTTGTAATGACAACAAATATATAAATGTACAATAAATAAAGATAATGAATTATGAATAAATTTGCTTCACATGGAAATAACTAATGAGAGATCTTATTTAAATGGTGTGGACTGAGACCCCTAGATCTTAAATGTGTAGTCTTGAAGCAAACCAATGGTTAAAAATTCCAACGTTGATGACAACCATTTTGCTCCCCCGTTTGATCTAGAAAAATGGAAATGCATCGATTATGGTGAAGAGTAATGGTAGGTTTTCATAAGAAGAGTTCCAAAACTATTTATCATTTTAGGAATTTTTAGACAGATTATTGCTTCGATGTGGATCTTATTATGTGCCTACATCATAAACTGGATGTATATGATTCAATTGGTCAATACTTGATTCTTTAGATCTAGAATTTAAAGGAAAAAAAGAGGCTATATTTGCTAAAGACATTCATCGTGTCTCTATACATTTTGAGCTGCTAAAGCATAATACTAAATCTAAGGTACATCCCACTCAAACATTCACACACAAATAGATACTGAATATAGCTTCGATTTGTAATTGCGTCTTTGTTGAAAACGGAATGGCATACTTTCAAGTTAAGATGTCGAAGCCAATTGTCAATGCTTGACTAGAGATCTTTGTATGTTTACATGACCATTGTTTCCTGCATGTTGACCTGCTAGTGCGACCCATATACAAAATCATATCATGAACAAAATAGAAGACAAAGCGAAGAAAGAAGCAAATGGCTCATACACTAAACACAAACCTATCCCATACCGAGGCTGGCTCCAAGCTATCATTAAGGAGCACATGGACAAATAGAGAAAGTGTAATCCTTAACCGAAATTAGTTATCATATTACCAATAAGGAACATCCACTTGGCATGAAGTAAAAGTTATCAAACTAACCTAACGATTGGAAGGAAATCTATAAATACCCGTTCCATTTGAAGAAAGTATGCAATTCAAATATCTCACTTTCAAATAACTATTGCTCATATTGTTCTAGTTTAAGCATATAGGCTAGTAAACTTATAACATGAAGCTCATAGTTTGGTGAGAGGATTTGTTGATTGTAATTGTTTAGAAATAAAATCATTCAATTCAATTTTTACCGTCAACAAATTGGCGCCATCTGTGGGAACTTGAACAAAGTAAACGACGAAATTTGATCACAAAAGGCCTAAATTCCCTGAGAAATCAAAATCATGAATACAATTGAAGAGAAACTAGAAGAAAATTGGAACTAGAGGTTGAAGAATACGTTACTGTCCAATAGCCAATAATACCAATCCTAAGCAGAAAAAAAAAGAAGAGAGAAACATTGGCGGAAGTTCAAGTTGACATGTTTCCTACACAGCACTGCTGCTTGCGGAAGAAAATGTCCACGGCGAAAATTATGCAAGAATGGCGAAAAGCCTAAAGTGTTGACAACAGAAAATGCTTCTATGAGGAAAATTAGAGAATACTACAAAAAGAGGAATGCCAGAAAAGTTGGAGAAAAATGAAAATATTCCTATCGTAGAGCCATTCGAGGCAACACTAGTGTGCATATGTTAAAAACTCATAACAGTACACAGGAAAGCCACTCAGGTGGCACCGTAAGAGTAAGCCCACCAAATAGAGGTTTTCAAATGAAGTTACCTCTTAAGATTGGAGAAACAGGGTCGCGATGGTTGACAGGTCGAAAGCCTTTTCAACACTTCTTACAACACTTCTCGAGTTGAGGAATATGAAGAGCAACCAACTAGGTCATATGAATTAGAAGATGGTGATCATCTTCTCTTTGCTAGGGAGAGCAAGGAAGAACCAATTCTAAACAAGTTTGTCCTTCCATTCAAAGACAAGTACAGTGGCAAAGGAGATCCAATGCATCATTTGTGTAAATACATGACATGAATACGCTTGAACAAGCTAGCCCAACCCTAAAATGTCAAGGTTTCCATCTAAATTTAGATGAGTCGGCAAAGTAATGGTATAGCAAATTACCACTGGGATCAATTTGAAGCTGGCCACAACTAAAGTAAACATTTGTAGGAACGTTTGTGGGAAGCCGAATGGGGCAAGTTTCGACTGCCAGACCAAACAATATGCTACGGAGGAAGGAGAATCACTAAAGAGTTATTTTGTGCACTTTAGTGCACAGTTTATAGCTTGTGAAACTATTTCAGATAAAAAGGTAAAAGACACCTTATGGAACATGCTACTCATTGAGACCCCTTTTTGAAGGGATGTTTACAATAAAAATTCGACCTCTTACCATCAATTGGTAAGCTTGATCCAAAATGAGATCCAGATGGAGGATACGAATAAAATTGGAAAAAAAAAAAAAGAAACAGGGATGGGTTCTCAAATAAAAAGCTCCAACATATGCATCCAGGTTGCCCTAGCATCAGTTTCCACATCTCAGCGATCACAAGAGCAAAGTGCATGTAATTTTCTCATCTCCTTCTTATGTTACAAGCAAAGCACTTCCATTCCCTTATAACTATTAGATAAAATTCTATAAAATTCACTGTTGCAGGGATCATGATACGGATGAATTCTATGAAGTTGTAAAGATGGTAAAGTTACAGGACCAACAAGTTGGAATACACGAAGTGTCTAACAGCCACAAACTCACATACTCAAGTATTAGAAGACAGGGTCGTAGAAGCAGAACATGGCAGATGGACTCTTCACGAGGATAAGTAGGTAACCAACACTCTCGGTCTCCAATAAGAGATATTCATACAATCATGGCGATCCTTATGTTGGTGGAGATACAAAAAACGCACAAAAGAACTATGTGTCAGCTGCTAAAAAGCTTCTGGATTAAAGATAATCCCCAACTTGCACCCCTTCTAATAATTTTCAATGACAATGAATAATTGAATGCTATATATCACCACTGAGATGCATGGTACTGCGTGCAATAATATTTTGCAATGGCCTTAGTCACATGTTGGTGGATAACGGTAGTTCTGTCAATATATTATTTGGAAGTGCCTTCGACCAAATGCATATTGACCATCCCTTGGTGCCAAAAGCCAAACCACTTTATGGTTTTACAATAAATGCTCTAATCGTTAGAGGACATGTCACACTATCTGTGGAGATAGGTGAAGAACCATTTGTATTCTATGGATGCATGGATTTCTTAATCATGCGTAGCAGGTCTACATATAATAGGATTCTTGGAAAGCCCGCTTTGAAATAGCTTAAAGTTGTAACCTGTATTCATCACCTGTGCCTAAGATTTGAAACTCTAAAATGAGTAGTTGTGATAAAGGGAGATCAAGCCATCATGTGAGAATGTTATCTTAGTGCTCTAAGGAAAGCTGTCACAAGGGCTCCAAGAATCAATGCCACCATGGTCATTGAAAGAAACATGCTCAAAAACCCTTTTGTAGGAAAGTAAACGTTTGAAACTGTGAAGGATGGGTTAAAAACCTATCTGTCAGCAAAGACCACCTAGCTAGTCCTAAAGGATGGTGACATCAAAGCCTAACCTGAAACATGATTATGACAATTCGATAATTGAAAGATATGAATGCAAGGTCAATTCTACCAAAAGAAACTAAGGCGAGTTCCATTCCTCCAAATGAGTGCGAGGTCGGCTCCGCCAAGAAGTAAAGATAAACAATGTCCGACCAAGGGAAATAGATTCAAAATCCATTCCCCTATAATCCCAAAAAAATGTAAAGGATAAACTCATATCAAATTGTAATGAAAATATCACGCAGCTACACAAGAAAGCATTTTTAAATAAAAAATACGATTAAGTTATTCAATAATATGCTATGTTACCTAATACAACATTATGGTTTGTCCCTTATATGTCATGCCACGAAGTTATGTATTATTATGAGAAACCTGGCCCTTGGCTACGAATGACAAAAGTAGTACAATATCAAAGCAAGTATTTTAACGTAATACGAACTCATGCTTAAACTAAAAAGAGCAAGAAAAGAATCCAACGGCATTGAATACATTCCTCTAAATGACCAAGCACGACATTTTGGCCTATTCATAGTAATAAACTTATAGAGGAGTAATATTAGAATTCGAAAGCCAAAAAGGCTCTGCAAATAGGGAAAAAGATATGAAAGTCAATTTTTTTTTTGAAAAAAATTAGATGTCACCGACATCCTCTTCGCAAACCTTAGAAAGTCTAGGTTCCATTCAGGATGTGCTTTTCTAATAATGTTAGACTCTGTTTCTCCCTTTTCTGCGTCAATTCTTCAACAAATTTGGGCTTGAAAGCCTTTCTTTTAACAATTATATACTCCACAACAAAAGGCCTAGCCTTACTACTTTCTAAACGCTAATGGAGTGAAGTCAATTCACCCTACGTCGGGTACCTTCTTGGATAGCAAGGAAATAATTAACTCTGCTTAGAATGAGCTATGTTGTCCGACCGAGTTGAAAATGATATCAGCTTACCAAGGTAGTTTGAATGCCGAGATTATAAAAGTTGGAGACAAAAAGATGGGGTAGTCTTTTAGCTTTGCGAACTTCAGAGGGTAAACGAATAATTAGAGCCAGCAAGATGACAAGCTCGTCAAGAAAGCGGCTCCGAACCACGAAATGAGGTTCGCCTATAGTAAATCATCAAATTAGAGCACGTCGAACTTAAACAAAAAAACAAGCGGTGGATTCACCGTCACTTACCATAAGTTCGAGGCATGTGAATAAAAGGGAAAATGCTATTGGGTTAAAATTCTCAATTACCTTGAACAAAGAAAAAACTCTATTACCAATAAGGTATTAGGACTGTAGAAATTATCAACACTGAGTAAGTTATGGAAAAGCATGGGTAAAATGAATAATACCCTTTCTAGGGATTCACAATATTCTCAAGCAGTCAATGACGATAAAGCGAGCGAAATATTATAAGTGTTATACTCTAAGTCCAATCAACTTTGGACATAAATACTTTTAATATATATAATCGATGCATATTTATAGCTAGATCTATTATTCAATTGAATTAATATTCAAATAAATTAAATAATAGAATCCGTAAATTCAAGTCTTGGTGATTTGTTAATCACAAGGAGTTGTGATTGTGAGACACAAATTACATATGACTTAATTTTAAATCATTTGTGATCGTATGTAATAACGAGATACATATATCGTTATTATGAATAGACCATCATGTGTGGCATTTCTTACTTGTGAAGTAAGTAGCTGATCTCACAATCTAAAGTATGGTGATATTTGAATAAATACGTGGATGTTTGTTATAGAACAAAACATTGGAGACCCATTGGGAGATTCCACATGAATAACTATCTAAGTATCAGTTGTTAATCTCTAACGTTCGGTAGTAAAATTGGTCATTTGACTTGAGGTCATCATAGTGCCTTATATGAAGACAGACATATTTTGGTGATATTGGATATTGCTCTGCCAAGTGTCGCTAATACAATATCATTCGGGTATATCAAGAATCATATGAAAGTCGTAAATGATCAATAGATGATTCGTCACTTTTAGATAGTAAGAGATAATGATCTACATTTCATTCAGTTAAGTTGATAATGAAATCCTTGGTCATGGTACACTCGTAAGTGGAAAATGAGTTCTCGATTTAAATAGACTTAACAGTGGGATAAAAGATATGATCGATAATTGAGATTGACACTTATCCATATCTCGTAATTGAACGGATCATATTAATGAAAGGATTATAATTTCACGGTAAATGAACAAATTCGATTTGTCATACCACATGACATTTCCTGTCACATGTATTGCTCTGATATATTGTTAGATGTCACTATGGGACGACGGATGCGAATTAGTGATAAATTAAAATGGATGTTTTAATTTATCGATTTTGATGAGATCAAAATAATAATTCACGTCGTTAGGTATCGTGATTGGGAACCTAATACGTCATACACAAAAAAGAACTAGAAAAATGAGATTTACCAATTAATCAATTGACAAGTGTTAGATAATTAATTAATTGGGTTGCTTATTAATAGACTCGAATTAATTAATGGACCAAAATTAATTAATTGGATTAATTAAAATTGGACCGATTTTGGTCCGAATTAAGTTAAGTGATGGGCCAAGCCTGTTTGGACTTGTATTAATAGGCTGCTAGGATTTGGAAAAATATGAAGAGAGAATAATTATTATTGTTAGCACAAAAAAAAGTAAAAACCGTAGTTCTCTTAATCTCGTTTCCTGCATGGATTTTCATTGGAGGTTGAACAATTGGAAAGCTGTGGATTGCAGATCGTGATTGTTCGTGTTTCAAAAATCAACAAAAGAGTTTGCAAAATTCATCAAATGTATTATTCTAAACATAGTTTTTTTTTTTTATCTAAACACAAAGCAAATCTGTGATGGGAATAAAAAAATAATTTATTTTTCGATGTGCATGTTTAGTAAATTCCCAACAAAAATAACAGAAGAAAGCTCTCCTAGTAAGCGCGCAGTCCCCCCCACACACAAAAAAGAAAAAAAAAGTTGACTCATCCAGTTGGCTAAGAGTGGATATGTCCAATGAATAAAGGACATCTCGGAAGAAGGGATGAAAAGGAATTTGAAGTCCCATATCCAATAAATGTTTGTGGATAGCGATGTAACCCAAGGGAAGGCGATCCCGCCGTTTGAAATGGCTCAAGACGCAAAAGCTCTATGTTAATAGGAATGTTGAAACGAGTTCTCATGTTGGCTAAGTCCAGTCTAGTAAGGTTACTATAGATCCCCGAAGCCTAAAAACATTCCTCGTATCTTCACTAAAATTAGCTAGCGCTCCAGAGGATTGTTGCATTGGAAATCCCAGCCCCAGGTCGAAAATTTCTCGCTGACCTAACAATGTTGGATTAATGCATAGACCAGAGTGCGTCACAACCCTTTAAGAGAGCACATCAAAACGTAAAGTTTCTATTGAAGAAGAATAATTGTCAGAAGAATCACCTCTCAGATTACTTGAATCTGAATTACCAGGTGCATTATAAGAATCAGCATGAGAAGTGACAGAAAAAGAGGTGGAGACTGTAAGCTCAAAATGAGAAATCTTTATTACCATACAAAAGAAACAAAGAAGCAAGATGAGGGAGACCAACTGAAGTAATGACGTATTTATAAATTTTAACTAAGGATATTAACCGTTTGAAAATGAGCAGGTGGTTATTCAGATCCTAAGATAGATAGTGTGCAATCCATATGTGCCCAAGAAGATCCCAATAAGGCCCATTTACGCGCATCAAGCAAAGATGATGGCCAATATGCCTCCCACATTCTCATTTACCAATAGAAAGGCTAAGTAGAAAAGGAAGCTCCGTATAGCCCCGCCAACCAAAACCCTGGGAATAAAGTGCTAGATTCAATACAAATAGTGAAATCGGACTTGGGGGATATTTATTGACATGCTAGTGTGACCCATAGACAAAAGCGTATCATGAACAAAATAAAAACAAAGCAAAAGGAGAAGCAAAGGGCTCACACATTCAGATGCGAACCAATCCTACATCCAGGCTGGCTCTAGGCTATCATTAAAAAGCACACAGACAAATCGAGCGTGATCCGTAACCGGAATCAGTTATCATATTGCCAATAAGGAATAGCCACCTTGCATGGAGCAAAAGTTATCAAAGTAACCTAATGCTTAAAGGGAAATCTATAAATAGTCATTTGCTGTTACGACTTTTATCTGGCTCAAGGAAATTTGCAATGTGGTAGCACTGACGCCACAATTTTATTTTGTTTCATTATTTTTTAATTGTAATAAATGTTATTTACATTTATTTATGTCCTAATAAATTTTTTTCATCGTATTATCATCTTCAATCTTTCATTAATTATCACATTTTGTTCCTAATTATGGTCGTGCCTGAATATTTTGTTAGTATGCTTTGAATTGCTTATTTAAAAATATGAGGGGCATATAAGACTTTTTACACCCTCGTAACACATTTTTTGAATGAAAAACGTCATTAGACACGAGAAGTTTAATTTAATAATGACTTAATATATTCACGCCATAGTTTTTTTATTACTGGACTATATTTTAATTGCATAAAAGGTTCGTAACCTTTAAATGTTATCATATTTATGTATCAAACTTTTTTCATCGCATTCTTATTTTCAAATTAACATAAACGGTTCTTGATTATGGTTTCTCTAAAAATATTTCTTTATAATAGAGTAAAAAGACTTATTTCTATTATATTTTTAAATTAAGAAAACAAATAAATTCAAAAATGCAATTAAATATTTGACTATCATTTTAAAGCACATCAACAATATTTTATAACGAAAACCATGATTAAGGACTGGATTTTATAATCAATAAAATATTAAAAACAAGAATTTGATGAAGAAAAAAATTAAGATTATAAGTGTGATGATGAATTAAAGTTAATAACATTTAATATAATTAAAATGTGGTGCATCTATGAAAAAATGTGATGTGATCAATCACTCTTTTAATAAAAAATTGAGCATAAGAATGTTACAAAAAAGTTCGAAACATATTTAAGAGCGAAACTAAATAAAATTAAAAATCTTTAATTCAATTAAAAATTAATGCAGCAAAAAGAAAGACATGGAGTCACATAATATAAGCACCCAATTTGAAGTGGCAATATTCTTCTCGATTAGTTGTTCCTTATTTGATAAGCATGAAAGAATGATTCAAAGGTAGAAACAATAGTGTTGAAATAAAAAATGAAAAATAGATGTCAATGTCTTCGTCCACCCTGGCATGATATTCTAATGCCGCATCATTTTGTCTGCATAGGAACATCTTAAGTTGATGAAAACACAAAGAAAGGAAGAAGTCAATGAATATCTGTTCGTCTTTGGATCATCATATAATAGGTTCAAATCTCATTGAAGCTATTGCCGATTTGCGATTGCTAAGATCTTTTTGCTTTTTTATCATCAAGTAGAATCACCCGGAGAGCAACGAGAAGAGGAGTCGATCCAAGAAGAATTTATACGATGGCTTGGAGACCAACAGATATTATAGAGAGTAAATTGGTGTTCTTTAGAGAGGATGGCTCTGGAGAATATGGACTAGAGGAGTTGCTAGGATCATCAGCCGAGTTATTGGGAAAGGGGACTTTTGGAACTAGTTACAAGGTTCCAAAATATGCCGTGGTTGTCAAGAGATTGAAGATTGTTGGCTGTTTATCTGAGATGGAATTCATAGAAAAAGTTAAAGTGTTGGGATCTCAATTTCTTCATCAAAATTTGCTTCCTCTTAAAGCATTTTGTTGTCATCAGAATGAGAGACTTCTTCTGTATGATCACATGCAAATGGGAAGCTTGGCCTTTGTTTTGCACGGTAAGTACATATCTAATATGTTTTTTCTTTTCATTCAAGGAAATAAATAGCCCATTTTCTCTTCTATTGATCAAGCATATCATAATATATCATTTTATTGATGAAGTAGCCTTCTCAGAAAGCCTGGGGTGAAAAGACAACTTAAGATTTTGGAAAACAAGGTCTGAAAGAAGGACGATTGTTATGGTAAATAAAAGTACGATTGGAAGGTGTTTATAAATGGTTTTGAATTTTAAAATCAAGGGGTGAATAATTGGATACTACTTATGGATTCTTCGAAATGTGTGGACAAAAAGTTAAGTTTTTGTAGCTAGTTTAAATTCATGAGTCAAACATAGGCTTAATATAGGAGAGTTAAGCCATTTTCCAGAAAATGTTGTCAGATTCCTTGACAGAATTATTGGATGTAGAAACTGACTATAGCAGCATTATGTCAAGGAATCTGGCAAAAGTTTTTGACAATATAGCAAGGTTCAATCTAGGAAGGTACATTAAAGGAGGTTTTATGCAATAGATTTCCAGATGGGTTTCATTGCAGATTTTTTTCACTGAGATTGAGCATGCGAAAAGGTGGAGCTTATATTTACCTCTTTTGAAATTCTCCAATGCTTAGTGTTGCATTAATGAAAATCTTGATCTTAATTACTACAGCCATGCACTCAATTTATTCTTTTCTAGGGGAAGAGGCTATGATGTTGTTCTGTCTGTGCTAATACTCTTCTTGGAGTGTAATCCTGTCATATGAAAGATAGTTGTTTAGGGAACAGACGTGTTTCAACAAAAATAAGTAGGAACCAAGTCCATGCTTGATAATCAGCATTAGATAAGATTGAACAATCTAATGAACAAAATTTGAAGTTCTTTTTCATATTTAAACTTTATCAGTCTTCTCTAGTATTACGTACCAAATATATCTCTAATAAATAACATTAACAGGGAGAGGGAATTTCTTGTTAATTTTCCATTTGAAGAGTTACAAAGTCAGCTTGTTTGGTCCTGAATTTAATAGTACAATTATAAACCATTCAAATGAGTTGAATATGTAAAGAGCTGACAATATTCTCTCTGACTTGAGAAATTTCTTTATATTTAGCTCTCACATTTCGATAGATGAAAAGAATCATATCTGGTAATGAGCTATGAGTTCAACGTATTTGACTTCGGGCTGTAAAATATAAGATTCCATGCTAATGTATTTTTTGTCTTTATTTTCTTCATTAGCTATCATACCTACCAAATTATCCTTGGGTGAGCCTTTCTTAGCTTTTTCATTTTATCAGTGCTTATGTTGTAGAATCATTCTCCACATTATTACATTTTATTTTCCTGTCTAAAGTATCAGATTTGAAGGTATATATAGTTATATATGCTCTTCCGATGCTACATATATATAGGGAATGGAGGTGCACATAAGACTCCTCTCACTTGGGAAGTAAGGTGTAGAATTGCCTATAGAGTTGCCAGTGCTATCCAATATCTTCATTCACAACATGTTTTCCATGGAAAACATGTTGTGAATGAAGATATTGGATAGCACTGGCAACTCTATAGGCAATTCTACACCTTACTTCCCAAGTGAGAGGAGTCTTATGTGCACCTCCATTCCCTATATATATGTAGCATCGGAAGAGCATATATAACTATATATACCTTCAAATCTGATACTTTAGACAGGAAAATAAAATGTAATAATGTGGAGAATGATTCTACAACATAAGCACTGATAAAATGAAAAAGCTAAGAAAGGCTCACCCAAGGATAATTTGGTAGGTATGATAGCTAATGAAGAAAATAAAGACAAAAAATACATTAGCATGGAATCTTATATTTTACAGCCCGAAGTCAAATACGTTGAACTCATAACTCATTACCAGATATGATTCTTTGCATCTATCGAAATGTGAGAGCTAAATATAAAGAAATTTCTCAAGTCAGAGAGAATATTGTCAGCTCTTTACATATTCAACTCATTTGAATGGTTTATAATTGTACTATTAAATTCAGGACCAAACAAGGTGACTTTGTAACTCTTCAAATGGAAAATTAACAAGAAATTCCCTCTCCCTGTTAATGTTATTTATTAGAGATATATTTGGTACGTAATACTAGAGAAGACTGATAAAGTTTAAATATGAAAAAGAACTTCAAATTTTGTTCATTAGATTGTTCAATCTTATCTAATGCTGATTATCAAGCATGGACTTGGTTCCTACTTATTTTTGTTGAAACACGTCTGTTCCCTAAACAACTATCTTTCATATGACAGGATTACACTCCAAGAAGAGTATTAGCACAGACAGAACAACATCATAGCCTCTTCCCCTAGAAAAGAATAAATTGAGTGCATGGCTGTAGTAATTAAGATCAAGATTTTAATTAATGCNTTGATTCCAAACATAAGTGCGAAATTTGTGTTGAAGCAAATTTGACAAGGTTCTTAGTTCAATCAATTGAAAGAAATGTAGAACCACTTGATTTAATTCAAAATAACGTATATGATTTAAAATTTGTACAAACAAGAGGTGAGAACAAATACTTCATTAATGGAGAAATTTGTTCTCTATAATAATGAAGTTGAAAATCAACTAAAATTTGAAAATTATGGTTTTAAGAAGTGATTGAGGTGGTTAGTATAAAGCATCATTTGTTGTATTCGCTACACAATACGTAATCATACATAAAACATCAACACCTTATTCACAGCAACAAAATGGTTTTGTTGAATGGAAAATTCATATTTTAAAAGAAATTATGAATACAATATTATTAAGTTCTGGGTTACTTCAAAACATATGAGAGGAAGTTGTGCTATCAAAAAATTACATTTTAAATAACATGTCATAAAGAGAAGAAAAGAGTCTCTGAATTGTAGAAAGGAAGTCTTCCTGTAAATACTTATGAGTGTAGGGTGTCTTGCTAAAGTGGTTATACCAACACCAAAGAAGATAAAGATAAGCCTAAAAACTATAGATTGCAACTTCATTGGTTATGCATATAATAGTAGTGTTTATCGATTTCTTGTGCAAGAGTCTAAAATCCAAAACATCCACGAAAACAGACAATGAAATCAAGAATTGTTTTCATTCTTTGAACATGTATTTCCATATAAATCCAAAGAAGAAGCAAGCTCATCTAAATGGATGCATGAGACTATGGTTAAAAATAGTCAAAATCAAGGACTAGAAGATGAAGTCGAGGTTGGACCAAGACGTAGCGAAAGAGAAATGAGGACTAGAAGATGAAGTCGAGGTCGGACCAAGATGTAGCAAAAGAGAAATGACAGAAAAATCTTATGATCCTTCTTTTTTGACCTATATGGTAGAAAACAGACTTCAAAGCTTCCAAGAAGCTATGAATTATTCGAAAGGACTACGGTGGAACGAGGCCATTAAAAGGTAAATAGATTCGATTTTGTAAAATCATACATGGGAGCTTGTGGACCTTCTTTCTGGAAGCAAACTAGAATGCAAATGGGTTTTTAGTAGGAAAATAAAAATAAATGGAACAATCAAGAAATATATGGTTAGGCTAGTGATGAAAGGTTACAGACAAAAAAGGCCTTGATAACTATGATATGTTTTTTTGGGTAACAAGAATAGCATCTATTAGGATGATACTTTTGATTGCAGCTTTGCAAAATCTTGAAGTACATCAAATGGATGTTAAAATTGATTTTTAATGGAATTTTAGAGAAAGAAATCTACATGGAACAATCTGAGTGTTTTTATTATCAAAGCACGAAAAGAAAGTCTGTAGATTGGTAAAGTCGTTGTATAGCTTGAAATAAACACAAAAACAGTGACATGAAAAACTTGATAATGTCACGAGGGATTGTGAATTTAAGATAAATGAATATGAAAATTACATTTACATCAAAGACATTGAAAATGGTTATATTATTTTATATATTTACACTGACAACATGCATAAAAGTTGGTAGCAATGCTTAAACCTACTAAAAATATGTTGAATTCAAGATTTTACATGAAAGATGAGTTTAGCTGATGTGACACTTGGACCTAAAAGTTAAAGAACATCGAATGAACTCGTTTTAATCGAGTTACATTATATGGACAAAATTCATGAAAAATCTAAAAATGATAATTCTGGCATGACTAGAATACCATTAGATACAAGCCAGCATTTATCTAAAAATAATGGTATGAGTGTCTCAAGTAGAGTACTCTAAAAATATTGAAAGTCTAATGTATATGATGAATTGTACCAGACTAGACATAGCTTACACATTTAGTAAACTGAGTAGATACACAAACAATCCAAGTGCTCATCAATGGAAAGGAATAATAAAAGTACTGAGGTGCTTAAGATATACTTATAGCTATGATTTGCACTATACCAGATATCTAATAGTCATCGAAAGATATAGTGATGCTAATTGAATATCTATCTCTAATATAAAATACTCAAACTCTAAAAGTGATTTTATATTCACATTTGGAGGTACAACTATATCATGAAAATCCTCTAAACAAAAAGTTATAGTCAGATCTAATATGGAATCTAAGTGTTTAGCATTGGACAAATAAGGTGAAGAGGCTAAGTCGTTACACAACTTCTTAGAGACACAATGGTCAAAACATGTGCCACCAATTTACATACACTGTGACAATCAATCTAGGATTAGAAAAGCAATGAGTAACATGTATAATAATAAGTCTACACATAAACAACGTTGACATAATACATACGGTAATGTTACGTGTTTTCTATACCGCAAGTGCACGGTTGTCGAGTTTTGTAATATAATTATGAAGTTAGGATATCGAACCCACGTGGATTGAAATTTAAACTTTTAATAAGTACTATAATGAAATAACCCTTATTCTATCTAGACAATCGAATTATAAGATCAATGTTTCTACCTAAATCTATCGTGAATATTGACTAACTCAACGATTTTAATACAAGTTTAAAGGATTAATCAATATAAAAAGAGCCCAGGGTTTTGATTTCACCTCACTTTCAACAATGTTTCTCAATTCTTCAAATTATCTCCAATTTGATTTTTCAAAGTTTATAAGCAAAAACCCTAATGTGATTCTGCTCCATCTCTCAAGAGTCAAGTAAAAGTTATTCCTAAAATTCAATTCAAACATCTCTATTTTGAATTAAAAATCTAAGAATTATCAATTTTTATAGTTCTTATGTGGAATCACTTCAAAGGGTTTATACTTTCTCTCGAAACTTATAAAATTAGGTTATGTTATTCTATGATCACATCTAAGATTCCCTCTCTCAAGTGAAGAAACTTAAATAATCAAATCATTCAATCGATGGCTAGTTAATTGAAAGTATTAAGAATAAACAAGACAAACAAACTTTAATGGAAAACCTCAAAGAAATAACTAAAAATTATAAAAACATAGTTTCAAGTATAGATTACATCAAACCCTAGATAAAAGAATTAGTTCATGCTGGATGGAAGAAAAATTATCAAATTCATAATAAAAAACATATAGATAATAAAAAACATATAGAGAAGAAAAGGATAAAAAAAATTGGAGTTGAATCAATCTTCTTCGCATTGTTGCCTCCAATCTCTTTCTTGATATCTTGCTTTTATTTCATTAAATTCTTCTTAAAAAGTGGTATGCCTTCTTGAAGTCCTCCAATGAGTTGGGTGCATGATCGTCGCGATTCTAGGTCACGCTGATGGCTAGGCACTTGGACATGGTGCCAAGTGCCCACTTTTGGGGGGGGAAAAATCAGAAACGTGGCACCTATGCGCTGAGGGATAGCGCATAGGCACTCACCTAGCTTCGTTTGCACTGCATAGCCTTTTGTATTTTTATCATAATTTTCTCTTTCGATATCTGATTGAGATAATTCAAAATATGTTAGAAAGATAACTCAAGGGACTACAATTGTATTAGAATTAGTTTATTGCAATTTGAACATTTACCATGTCAAAATGGGTCTCAATATCCAACTAAAAATCTAGAGCATACTTGTACAGTTGAAAATTGATTTGTGGAAAATATTTTGATCACATTTCACTTTTTTTTTTTTTTTACTTCTAACTGCATCTGATTGACTCTTAGCAACTTCAATTATCGTTTGGTGGTCTGATTCAACTATTAAAGTTACAATTGAGTTCTCAAACTTTGGATTTCACCATTTTCATTTTTATTCACTTATTTCTTTTAATTTATCCTCCAATCATTGAGTTTCACCAAATCAACATCAACTTATCCTTCATTCATGCCAATATCACTCTTGTTTCCTAGTTTTACAGAATTCACTAGTATTTACCTAACCTAGAAAGCAACACGAAAACACAAATCAAAATATTCTAAAACTCCAAGAATCAAACGAAATATCAAGATTAAGTAGTATTAATATGATGAGAGAAACACACTCATCAGGTAACTACTCCCAATTGGAGTTATTATGAATATGTGATGTCGATGGATAACAATGCAGATTCACTAAACAGTGGGTCGGATAGCAAGTTAGTTGGAAAGTCATCGAGAGGGATAGGACTAAATCCTTGAGCCAATGACTTAATACAATGGGAATCAAACCTAGTTGACTAGAGATCTCAAGATCTAGATTCAAATGGACAATCTAATTGTAAATATTTGATCGAATCACTAATAGAATGATTCTTATGTCTTGAAAATTGAACAGAGTAATGCGAGTTATAAGTAAGAAATCACCTACGTGAGAGAGAAATTAGATTATTTTTAAGGGAAGTATGTGGGGCTCAATTCTTAGAACCTCTCTTAAAACCAGACGTATGTTCATGGCTACAAACAAAAAACAACGAGAACTGGATTGTGTTGGGAAGAATCGCGTGTAGTTTATATCATCATTTACATGAAAGGTAAAACGGTTCAAAGACATTGTATCTATGGTTAACTAGTAAAGT
>CAIGRB010131127.1:46317-68573 GCA_903798255.1 Fraxinus quadrangulata
AAATGGCTAGTGCAGGGGGCGAACACTAGAAAGCTTGAAAGTTTGGTTTGAAAGACTATTACCCCCTATAATAGATAAAACAAAAAAACCTAAGTACCGCGAGTAGACGTCTTCTTGCCGAAGAATCATACTAAAATTTATCTATTTTCTATCTATTTTAGAATTGAAATAAACATTACAAGGAATGAAAATTACAACTCGAAATGGACTAATATTTACAATGTGCGGTCGAAGTTGGGGCAAACTGCGGCTGCGATAGGGTCACGGGGCTCAAGTGAAGCTGCGGTCCGTGACACTATGACTAGTTTATATATAGCTACACTTTTGAATGGTTTAATCATGTACGTCATAAATGTTCTCTCCACATGTGCAAAGTGACGTGTAAATCATGGACTGAATTAGCACTGTGAGCTTTGAACTTGTGTGAGAGTGCAACCTAGGTACACTAATGTCAGATAAAAAGGACCAAAATTGCCCCTTAGAAGGGTCGACATTTCGCATTTATTTTCTATATAATTTTTTTTCCCAAATTGAGTTTCAACTCTTAAAACTCCTTAAACTCTTTTGTTTAATGGTGAAATTATTTAGCCAGGTTAACGGTGGTGTTAATTATAGTAACGCATGTAACTGCTATCCATTCTAGTCACTCATTCATAGAGCCATTAGCCTGTAATAAAGCTAGGATTTTTCCCATATTCAATAAATGATTTTCTTTATGTTTCTGCATATAGAGTTTCCAATTTTCTGTCGCCAATGATTTCCAAATTCTGTCTGAAATCTTGATGGTTGTGTTCAAATATAGCTTTAATTCGTCAGTGTATATCTATAGTGCTCAGCTTCTATTGGTTTATCCATTGTATTTTGAGAAACAGACGCTCGAGGAAACCTCAAGTACTAACTATGAGAGGGCAAATCTATTTGAAGGAAATTTTGTTTGCATTGGTATCGATTGCTGTTTCGTTATCAAATTTGCCTCGTTAACTATTTTTCCTTTGCATATATTCATTTCTATTTTATATATATATATGTTAATTTTGCAAAATATTACTAACAATGATTTCACCAAACAACCGTTCAGACCACAGCTAAGCCATTGGATCTTAATCTTAGATTTTAATTAGTATGAATTCAAAGAATGTGTTGTGAACCTATTGCCGAAGTTCGAGTTATGGATCCTCCCTGAAATATCACAACTTGATAAAAATGATGTGTATTCAGTATGCTAATAAGGATGTGACGTCTTGTGCCACTGAAGTTAAACTAAGGAATAAACTCAAATAGTTTGGGCAAATATAACGGGTAGATCTAAAGAAAGTTACTATTTGAATATAATAAAACCTAGTACAATATTTAAGAGGTAGAGGTACTCTAAAATTAACATAGTTTGATGTATGATGAGTGTAATTTGTACACTTATTTAGACCACTAAATATGAATATTTATGGGTTACTTTTGATAAAAATATAGCTTAATCTCTTATATATTATGTTGGTTAGGTATAACTCAATGATTAGAAGTTAAATTGGAAGAAATAAACGAAAAATCAATGAGAAATGATGATATTCAAAGTTCCGGGACCAAATTGCAGATATTTAATGAGATTTGAAGCCAAATGATGAAAATTGCACTGAAAAATGACCAAAAATACCTTAGAAGTTCAGGAACTAACTACAGCAGAACAAAGCCATGTGTGTGCATGTGGATCAGGCCTTGCTGAAAATTTAGAAACCGAGGCACAATGTTGTCTACCATGTGTGCACAACGGGAGATAACATTTGTGCGCAGGGTAGCATTCCAGCTAGAAGGGCCAGTTTCCTTTTTCGGCTTAAATTCTATATGGAATTGAATTTTGGACTATTTTCTTGACCTATTTTCAAGACTTTAAAGTAAAGAACGTGGCAAGACATCTATACACCTCTCATGTCATATAATTTATCAATTATTACAATTAAAGGGAGGCATTTCATCGCACTTTTGGGCAAATCAAGAGGCAAATACAAGAATTCCATCAATTTGGCTTATTTAATATTTTTTAAAAAAAACATTAGAACCGAAAACACAATCAAACCACTTAGTTCTCGATTTTGATCTATATTTTGGTATTTAACTTAAGAAGAATCGAACAAAGCGGTTTGATCCGGTTCGGTACGAGAATTTTGTCCAACTCTAATTTTAGTTCTTCAGCAAAGATGAGAAGGTGCAACTAGAAATTGCCAAGAAACCGTTGAAGTGATTCAAGATATCAAGATTTCTCCACTTCCTTTTTATTAATAAAAAAATCCTCCATAAATCAAAGATGATTTCTTATGATTTTGTAACGATAGGCTATGTCTTTATTTACTAAGACATAGATGAACCCTTATTATGAAGTTTTATTATGATTTCAATATTTTGACACTCAATATGTGTGATTTCTTAGGTGATTGTTACAATGTTTAATATTTTTCAATTACTTAATCACTATTTTGATTGATTTGTGAATTTTATTGTTCTCGAAAGACATGATAGATAGCACTGATAACAATTGTTGTGATGACCTATAGACGATAGAGATATATATCCATACTTTACATGATTTCAATATTTTAAGGCATTCTTTAATGTTCGGATCTTTAATAGAGATATAAGGTGGTCACATGATAGAATAAATTTATTTCAACTCGAGAGAGATTACTAAATACCTTAAGAACATTGACCAAAAAGAATACATACATGCTATCATAATATTTGTATTAATTTGGATTAATAAGGGAGATTCAAAATTTTAGTAATCATTCTACATAATCTTACAAAAATCATCATAATTTCCTCATTAGAATAATTAGTTTAATTAGTAAAATTAGCATAGAAGTAATAATAAAAAACTGGCTATTTGAATAGAATTAGAAGTAATTGATCCTAAATTAAATACATACTCCCAGTGGGACGATGCTTTATATTACTTGTTTATGATATCGTGTACTTGCGAAATTTAGTATGATCAACTTTTTGGCACTGTTGTTTGGGACTATAGTATTTAATTAGTTTTAGTTAGTTAGAGTTTTAGTCTGAAATTTTTATTATTTTTTAGTTTTTAAACTCATATTAGAGAAAATTATAGTATTTTCTCTCAATTCTTTATGAATCTTATATGCAAAGTTCAAGACACGACGATCTTGCTCAATTTGATTCGAAAATCAAACAAACATTTAGGTTGAAAAGAAAATAATAGATAGAAGCACACCAGTAATATCAAGTAGAATCAGTAGTAGAAAACATACAAAATCAAGTGGCCGTTAAAGTAAATGAAAATGCGGTACATCCAGTTATAGCTGCGAATAATGAAAAAGAGATACTGATAGGGGAATACATAATTCCACTAGTGGTAGAAAGTCAATTCAGCATAGCTTATACAATATTCAGGTAAGCTAATTCCCATTTGAAGGCGGACATGTTAAATATGTTCTAGAACACCTTACAATTCTTTGGTGGACCCACTGACAATCAAAACGTTCATATCTCGAGGTTTCTTGACATGTGTGCAACAATTGAATAACTAGGGTTTCCAGTGATGCAATTTGATTGAGGTTGTTTTCATATACTTTAAGAGATTCAGCTAGGGCGTTGGTTGGATACGTTCCCAACTTATAGCATCACCACTTGGAACAATTCGAGTCAGGATTTTTTGAACAAATTCTTCCCACCTAAAAGGACTGCCAAGTTAAGAGATGAAATCACTGCATTTTCCTAGCTTGATTTGAAGTGCTATTACGAGACATGAGATAGATACAAAAGACTACTCTGATAATGTTCATAGCATGTTGACTATGCATGTGACGGGTCAATTGCTAAAAGGACAATGGATCGAGTATATGAAATAATGGAGGATCTATCATACACTAGTGCACTATAGTTGACTAGAATATATTATGGAAAGAGAGCTATAGGATGCACAAGATTGACACACTAATGACAATTTCAATATAGCTAGCAGCACTAGCTAAAAAGGTAGACGGTATGGCAACTAATTAAATAGTGAATATAGTTCAAGAATTTGGGTTGAGATGCAACCATTGCGTAGTAATCGTAAAAGCGAGGATTGCAATCTGGGCAGTCCGTTTGTTAAATCAATTGAGGAAGTGAATTACATGTAGAACAACCAAATGCAGTAGAATAATCCTCATTCTAATAAGTCAGAGAAATCATCCAAATTTTTCTTAGAGTAATACACAGTCTTCTCAAGGTGCAACCTATCAGAATGCACCAATGAATTTTTAGGAGCCAGAAAAAAAAACGTTCATGAGAAGAAATAATCAATAAAACACCAGGAGCATCAGCTCAATTCATGCAAAAGACTGTGAGGAACTTCCAAATTCAAGGACGTGCTTATAAAGCATTTGGAAAACTAGATGGGATAAATAGCTAGGGCACTTTCAAAAGGCAGTCAGGTACCTTGCCAAGTGACACTGAGACAAACCCCAAAAAGCAGATAATGGCCATAAGTATCTTTGCAAATGCAACAAAATAAGATTTGCCTTTGAAAACACAAACTCCAGTTCGAGTATACATACCTCGTATTCTTTTTTTCTCAAAGGCTTCAAAAGAGGCCTCGAGGTGAAACGGTTCAAGCAATTACCATGCAGAGTGGGATTCAACTTCTAGAAATTACAACTAAGTAACATGTGTTGTCGAATGAAAAGATACCTTCCACAAATGAGGAGCAAGTGGATCAATCTAGACAATCAGCAAAAATAAGTCAAAATCATAATTCAAATAGTCCATAGGTTATGGCATCCGTTCCTATTAAACACATGGCCTCTTGTTCCCTTTCCTTCAAGACTACAGAAGCTCGAAGAACATTTTGTAAGGTTCTTGGACATATTTAGAAAGCTTCATGTGAACATACCGTTACTTGAAATCATATATCAAATACCAAGCTATGCAAAGTTCCTAAAGAAGATCATATCAAATAAAAGAAAACTCAATGAATTTGAGGCCATTGAGCTAAATGAGGAGTACTGTGGTATCTAGCAATATAAACTACCTCCTAAACTAAATGATCCAAGGAGTCTATAAATACCTTGCTCGATAGAAAATAACTCTACTTTTTATGTGATTCTAGAGCAAGTATAAATCTAATGCATTTTTCTATCTACAGGGAACTAGGTGTGAAAGAGATAAAGGACACTACAATCTCTCTTCAACGGATAGACCGATCATCATATACCCTTGAGAAGTGGTTGAGAACGTGCTCATTAAAGTGACTAAGTGCATCTTTTTAATAGATTTTGTGGTCTTAGACATAAAAGATAATGAGATATATCACGGTTTATGAGTGAAAGCTACCTTATAAAATATCCCAATGATGAAAGCAATTGAAAATCCCAAAAAGGAAACTCAAAAAGGTGATAAAGCTAGTGTATAAAATAAAGTATGTAGCAACTTGAAAAAGTAAATGCATAAAACATAAGACATACTCTATACATTGATTACGTCTCCAAACACTTATTTGAGAAAATTAGACTTTTGATAATTGGTTATTAGCTTAGGTGAGTGTTAGAAGTTGAAGCAATCAAATTAAGAGAATTCTTATTTATTGAGGTATTGACTTGCAATTAATGAAATCAATTTAAACTAAAGAGGGTGATAATTAGTATAAAAATCCAACCTTAGATCACATCTTGAAAAAAATAGTTAAAATAATAAGTTTGGGTGTGTGTGTGTGTGTATTTTACAAGTAGAGAAAGGAAATATTTTACCATTGAAGGTCGAAAATTGAAGCAACTTGTGAATTTATAATGTTTTACTTAATTATTCACACACATCAGTTTTATATTTGATAAGTAAAAATTAATTTTTGTATTGCAATTTTGAAGTTGTTCATAATTTAATACAAAGATTTCAATCCTAAGATAAAGAATATGCTATCTAACAAAAAATTTATTGCATACTTATTGGTTGAGATAAGTTATAGTTTCGTTTGAGGACAAATAAATATTCAAATTTGGAGGTGTTTGATAAGTTTAATTTGTACACTTATCTAGGTCGTTAAATATCAATATTTGGGGTTACTTTTGATGAAATATAGCTTAATCTCTTGTATATTTTGTTTATTGGGTACAATGAATTGAAATTGGAAGAAATGAAAGAAAAATTGGCTAAAAATGATGATTTCCAAAGTTTTGGGATCAAATTATAAATATTTAATAGTTGATTTAGACCATGAAACAGGGATTAAAGATTACACATGATTAAATGGATGAGATTTGAAGCCAAATGATGAAAATTACACGAAAAAAGGGACCATAAACACCTTAGAAGATTTACAAGTTGGTCCCAAAGTAGACCAAAGCTATGCGTATGCGTGGGGATTACCGGATTAGGCTTTGCGCATGCAAGGATTGAAAAATCAAAACTCGAGGCAACATGTTGTCTACCATGAATGCGCAATGGGAGATACCATGCTTGGGCATGGTAGCATTCAAGTTAGACAAGCCAATTTTCTTTTTCAACTGAAACTCTATATGGAATGGAATTTTAGATGATTTCTTGACCTATTTCCGAGCCTTATAAATACAGAACATGAACAAATCATCTACATTTCTTTCATATTATATAATTCATGAATTCTTGCAATTAAAGGGATGCAATTCATCAAACGTTTGGGCAAATCAAGAGGTAAATACAAGAATTCAATCAATTGACGATACAATCTTGGTTTTGAGCAAAAAGGGAAGGTGCAACTGAAAAATATCAAGAAATCATTGAAGAGATTCAAGATTTCTACTCTTCCTTTTTATTAATAAAAATTCCAGGCGATGCTCCATAAATCGGAGATGGTTTCTTGTGATTTTGTAATATTAGGCTATGTTTTTATTAAATAAGGCATAGATGAACCCTTATTATGAAGTTTTAATATGATTTCAATATTTTCACGCTCAATATGTGTGATTTCTTAGATGATTGTTATTATGTTTAATGCTTTTCAATTACTTGATATATATTTGAGAGTTTTATTGTTCCCAAGAGAGACGATAGGATATATGACACTTTTATGAGATTTTATAGAGGATAAAAATATACTTCTGTATTTTGAATGATTTCAATAAATATTCTAGTATTTTTAATTAATGTGTTCATATGTTTGTATGTTTTATAGAAATATAGAAATGTCACATAGGATTGTAGATTTAACTCTAATAGAGAGATATTATTAAATACCTTGGGAAAATTGATCAACAAGAATGCATACATATTGTAATGATGTTGAATTGTATTAATTTGGATTTAATAAGGGGGATTCCAAATCTTACTAATCATTCCGCATAATCTTACATAAACCATCAAAATTTGCTCATTAAAATAATTAGTTTAATTAGGTAAAATTAACATAGAAATAATAAAAAAGAATATTGTGAATCCTCCATAGCCATAAAGTTTATTTGTCTTTTATTTTTAGTAGTCAATTTCTTCTTGTCAATTCTTTCACGAGCACATGTTCTCATCATGTGAACAAATAAACAAAACGTTGACAGTCTCCTTTCTGCATGTGACAGTGTGTTCATTTAAAACAGGCTACTAGTCCAGATAGGATTTATTTGTAGCTATTTGATTGAAACAAAAGAAGTATGATTTAGTAATCTAATAATAGTAGAATGAAGTTGAATTACTCGCTTGAATTGGGACGTAGATTTAGAATTTTTTACCCTTTTCTATATGTACGATTATAGCTTAAAGTCATCGGAAAATTGTAATCTCTCTAAAATTTGGTTTGAAGATGGTGACATCATAAAAATCGAGTTTCTAGAATACTTAACTAGATTTTTTGAAACTACGAGACCCAATTTGAATCTTTGTGGAAGTAATTAAGTAAAGCATGAAAAATAAGCCATTATTTTTAAATTCCCAAGGGGGAAAAATCATCCGTAAAAGAGCCTTCATTAAGCAATAAGAGTATATACAAAAATACCACACAAAGTTAACACTTAGTAAGTTTTCATAACAATGCTCAATACAATTAAGTGTGTAGCGTCTACCAATTTTTCCATATCCCCCTTCTCTTTGTATTCAAATTAGGATTTCATTGTCATGTCAGCAATTCATGGAAGTCCTCTTCCAAAAGATGAAATATCTTCCTTTGAATTGGGTACGAACACTATTGAGTAACCAATCCAATAAATGAGTATGGTCGGTGTGAACAATCTTCGGGATGTCAGTGAGGAACCCAATTTATGTGCGCTTTAGTTTTCAAAATCCACCGTTGTGCTCCTTGAGTATCGTGGGATTAACCCGACCCTCTCCAGAGGCTCCCTAGAAAGTTATTTCAGTTAAGGTGGAGTTATGGCAATGATTGTTATTGATAGAGTAAATGGATTTGTCAATTCTTAATAAAATTCGGGAGTACATTGCTAGAATAGAGCGGTCGATTTTCTGTGTTTATAAAATTAATTTAGACTCAAATTAAAAAGATAAATATGGCCTAATACATGTTCTATTTTGTAGGTCAGTTCTTGGATCAAGATCAGCAGATTCTCACATATTCCAACGGCTGAGCAATTTTTTACGTCAATTTATATTCTTATAATTTTATCTTTTCATGGTTAATGCCATGGAAAAATCCTGTGGTAGACAACGTTTGAACAAGATAACAAAAAATCATTCGATGAGAACAAAAAGTGGCAATTTTGTCGTTCACACGAGACATTAAGCAGAGGAAAGAGAGGTCTAAAGAAGTTTTCGTTTACTATGTGGGATAAGGATGGCCCTTTGAACCGTTTCTCGTATTGTGACTAACTAGGAAATAGCCTTATCTATTCTGTTAAACCCATTTTACACCACAATCTATCTCATAATTCTATTTCGAGAATATTCATTATATTGTATCGTCCTATTCGATAATGGATTAAATCGATCATTCCCATGGATAGATGGACAACAATTCAGTTTACGTTGTCAAGTAAGAGGATCGTCAACTAAGGAAATGAAGCCGCCTCCTATTCGACACACATAATAATATATTGAAGAGTGACAAGATATAAGGATCATATTTTTTAAGCGTTGCAATGACATTGAATGAGACCTCTCCAACGAGCAAAGACTCTGGTTTTTTTCTTCGAAGGAGCTGAATCTTTATGGCTTTATATCCGCTAATAAAGAAAAAAAATTAAATTTTGATCATTATACTATCTCATGTTTAATACTGCATATATAAAGCATGCATTAGAAGTATTTGTAATTTGTCACGTGAAATCACCCTCAATATATTTCGTATGGTAAGTAAAACTAGTATGGAATTGGACATTACGCAAATAATACTTGAGAAAAATTTCAATACTATGTTGTATCGTACAATTTGCTGAACAAGTCACAAGGGTATAATAGTCATATGATAAACTTTTGGAGCCTATATAAACTTGCTCAAATTTCATTGACACATTTTTACATGGAGCAATAGACTTGTAGAAGCTTATATACCATGAAGACGTTACCTCTAGTTTCCTCTCTCCCTTTTCTTTTCACAGCTATACTCTTCCAACTCCAACAAACTCCAGCCCTCCAATACTCCTCCAGCAGCACCACCACTACTGCCACTGTTTATGACCCAACCGCCACCGTCATGCAGCCAACTCCGGCCACCCCTGTAAACAACACAGATTTTACCCGCACAAGTTGCGAAACAACACTTTACCCCGAACTATGCTACAATTCTCTTGCACGCTACGCCAATGTTGTGCAGCAAGATCCCGGTCGACTAGCACGTATTGCCATCAGCATTAGCCTAACCGAAGCCAAGCTGATGCCTGCTTACATATCAAATCTCACACACCAAACTGAGTATGGAGAAAGAGCCGACCCTCGCGCGGTGAATGCTCTACATGACTGCTTTACTGTTCTTAGTGATGCGGTCGAGCAATTACGTAGCTCGCTCAAGCAGCTCAGCCAGCTGGAAAGCCCCAGCCCGACATTCTTGTTTCAAGTGAGCAACGTTCAGACGTGGATGAGCGCTGCCTTGTCCAACGAGGAGACGTGCACTGACGGATTTAGTGACGTGCCCGACACACCGATGAAAAGTGACGTATGTGATCGAGTAGAGAAGGTGAAGGAAATGACTAGCAATGCGCTAGCGTTGGTTAATAATTATGTTGCCCGTGAGCTGTGAGTGCGTTAAAGAAAATCAGTTGCAGTTGTAAAAGATATTGTAGTTCGATTAGAGATGTAAAGTGATATTTTCATCCTGTATTCATTACAATAACTGCTCAGTATGTACCGGACAGCTTACAAATCGTTGGCCAATTCTTATTATCGTATTCTTTTTTTATATTTTTCTTTATTAAAAAGATCATTCATTTATAATAGGCAACCATTAAATGGAAAAAATCATGTTTTAAATAGTGGTTTTTAAGATAATTTACATGCAAAAAACTTTATTGTGTGAATGTTGTTAAAAAAGAGTACGTTAAAAAAAAAAAATTAAAAATCGAAAAATAATGGTTCTCAAACAGGGGCTCAAGTATTATTCCCATCTAGTGTATTGTAGAAGATCAGAAAACATTAGTGTAAAAGATTGGTGCCCATATTTAACAAAATTCTCATCAAGAGCTCATTATGTAGAGGCAGCATTTATAGAAAACTTTATTAAGTTCTGATTGTGTACAGGTTCTCTAGTATCAACACAATCAGAAACAGGACTATTTCTTATTGAAAAACAAAAACAAATATCATGTTCTTCAGTGGAAAATGTCTTATGTAATGACAGTCGGAGCAGATCGGCCGGTGAATTCTTGCATCTTAGACAGCTTAAGAGCAACCTCAACCTGCAGCCATTTCGAACCAATTGTTTGTGAGAGAGAGAGAGAGAGAGAGAGAGAGAGAAGGAAATGTAAAGCTGCGTGATGTCTCACCAGAGGAGCAAGTGCTTCTTGAGAATCTCTCCCCGTCATGGATGGATCCTTCTCGTATTGCTCAATATAAAGACGGATGGTAGCACCCTCTGAACCAGTTCCAGAAAGCCGGATAACCTGGTGCATAATCAATATTGGATCTGATAGAGAATTCTTCTCAAGATAAAAGTAAAATTAGGAGAACCATAGAATCTCTTTTCATGTCCTCTATTTACTTGATTATTTATAGTTCGCTTACTGATGCAATCACATGATCATGTAACGATTCACAAGTTCTAGGGTTCAAGCGTGGTAAATATGGCAAGTTTTAAACCGCTGTAAAGATGATATGGTCAAAATGCTACTGGAAATATTGCTGGGAAGGAAGAGAGTACCAATCGGGATCCATCTTCAAACAGATACCGGATACCCTGATGCTTTGAAATGGAACCATCAACTGGATCTTTGTACTCAAATTCATCAGCATTGACAACATTCGACATGTCTGAATGTATTCCCTTTATTATTCTGTAAAAATGTACGTAACATCTACGTAAGAAATATTTTTACAGATTTGAGCACCCAAATATCATTATTACCAAAAATAAATAAATCCAGTAATAGTCGAAGAACGATGCACAATTAGAAAAAAGAACATAATCCCCTTATTATTCTGTAAGAATGGAAGAGTTTAAGATCAACGTAAGAAATATTTTACAGAATTGAGCACCCAAATATATATTATGACCAAAAAAATAAAAAATAAAAGAGGGGAAAAATCCTCTAATAGTCAAAGAACAATGCAAAATGAGAAAAAAAGATTATACTTGGTTCTTACATAGGTTTCTTAGCAAAAGAATGTTCATTGAGCTCCAAAAGTTGATAGCAATCTCAATAAATGGACTTTCTAAGAAACACCTCTCTCCAGTTCAGTTATAGTCGTCGACAAGAATTATAGCAATTAATGATTATTTCTTTCGAATAAGTATCAATCTGTTTAGTGTTTAAAATGGGAGAGCCCATCAAAAATTTACATCAACTGAAATAATCACTGTTACTGACGTTCATAGCAATACTGGAAAAACCATACTATGAAAGCCTCATGGGATCCACTCGTACTACAAACCAAAACGATCAGTAGGTCTCCCATTAGAATGTAAGCCATCTCATTGTAAATTAAAAGAATTCAACTCAAGAAATATACGTGCCCCAAGTTTGTTCAGATAAAAAAGGTAGATTTTTATTAGATTTTTACTAGATTTTGATAAAAGTTGATGGAACGTGTTGTTTAAAAGTTGTGGGTCCCCCATGAAATGTGTGGTTACAATTAATTGTTGACTTTGACTTTGATTTTATCCATTTTTTTAGCTAAACCAAACAAGGGGGACAGTTACATGGACAACAATGTTAGTTACATTTATTAGCTACCAACAATCATTAGCTTACTTGTTAACTTCATCAAGGGAGGATTGCAGCTTGACCAAATGCGCCATCAGTTCCTTTGCACCACCTGCATCAACATTCTTGAAGAAGCAACACAATTTGAACTTAAAATGATGTTTCCAATAATACAACACTGTTCTTATTATTAGAAATAGTAAGGCAAATTGCATATCATGCGTACCTCATAATCATATCGAGTGTAATAATGGCGTCCATAAGTAGCCCAATGCTGGCGAACAATGTCTTCAACAGTCACAAGCTTCTCTTCCCCAAGGTTATCTTTATTCTTATAGGCCAGAATAGATAGCCAAGCCAAAACAGCCCAGATTCCATCTTTCTCACGTATATGGTCAGAGCCTGTTAACATTGAATAAAAAAATGATTGAAAAATGGAGTCCAATTGCATTGTATGCTTACAGTAAAAATGCCACTTATCTTATTGATCATTTGCAGGGATGAACATGCATATCTTACCAGTTCCAAAACTTTCTTCACCACAGACTGAACACATTCCAGCATCCATCAAGTTACCAAAGAATTTCCAGCCAGTGGGCACCTTAACAAAGATATAAATTTAAGCCTGTAAAAATAATTACAGACAAGAAATTCTAAATTTCATGTACTTTTGAGTACCTCAAAGAATTTCAAATTCAAGTGTTTAGCAACAACATCAAGAGCAGCTGAAGTGGGCATGCTCCTGCAGGCGAAAGAATATTAATGGTGAATACAAGTCTAAAAGAAACAATTGACCAACCATAATATTCGAAAATTCCAACATGCAAAATTAGGCAGTGTCCATGTACAGAAACATGCAAGAAGACAAACACTCAGTAGACAATGGAAGTGAAGAAAACTAGAATAGAACCTTGCCACTCCTTTTAGGCCGCCAGAAAAGTAAGGTATCGCTTGAACGGAATTTGCAGCAATTATAGCAACAGAATCAGATGGAGTAACAAAAAACCTGCCATCACAATATAAGTAAAAAAGGTGATTCAGGAATGAAATTAGTTTGAAAACCAAATTAATATAAGAAGAGAAGACCTTTTCCCGAGGATCATATTGCGGTCTGCATCTCCATCGGCAGCAGCACCAAATTCCGGTGGCTCCTGTTCAGAGTTTGTCTTACCCAGTCCCATACACGCAACTAACTCTTTTGCATAGGTCAGATTGGGATCTGGATGCCCTCCACCAAAGTCTTCCTGCCAGTGTTATGTTATGCAGATATAAACAGAGGAAGGTTGCATTTTCTTCGGAGAACAACACAAGTACCTTAGGTACACAATTAAGTAAAGAGCTTTCATTTGCACCCAGCTCTTCCACAAATATACGTTTAGCATAAGCCCCAGCAACTCCATGAAGTGCATCATAACTAATATATGAAAACAGAATTTATGCAATCTATTATTTGATAAGAGAACAAGAAACAAGAAAATTATTATGCACATGGCATCAAAGCAAGCATGCGTACCAAAAGGAGAATTTCGGTGACGTAAGCAACTTCTGGATAGACTGGAAATCAAAAATGGACCTGGGAAGAAATCAGCAAAAAAAATATTATTTTGGCACAGAAATTTGGTATACATGTTACAGAATAAAGGAAAGAGAAGGGCAAGACAAAAGATAACTGACATAAAACAAAATGTAAGCTTGCTGCTTCAAACACGTCAGTGAAAACATTAATATAGATGTACATGGCAATATATCCTAAAATTTATAGATTCAGAACAAACTAAAAATTGTAATTGAGGCAAAATAGCACCACAATAATCATAAACAATTGGAAGTTCAAGAAATGGTATAGAAACATCGATAATAATAACAAAGGTCACAGAGATGAAAACTAACAGAGAAATAAAGCATTTCGAACAGCAGGCACGATTCATAAGTGTCATTTTCAGGAAAACTAATGTTGTATAACATAACTGAACATGGCCAAACAAATAGAAGGGTGTGATTTTCAAAACTGGGCCAACATTATTAGATAAAATGGGAAAAATAGTCAACATTTGCACATTTGTTTTTGAGCAACAAGCAAATGAAATTTTTATGTCAGTTATGTAAAAATGACATACTTCATCAACTTGACATAATCACTTGCTGAATCAAAAACATCAATGTCAAATTGTCCCTCAGGGCCCATAAAGCTAGTCACACCTATTATGCTGATGTCCACCTGCAATGTTGATTAATAGTGAAAAATATCTGTGATCAACAAAATAACACCAACTGTAGTCTTAGGAACAAATGAAATACTTCAAGAACGGGTCATACATCTGGCAGGCCTTCTGCAATTAAGTACTCCTTAATTGTTTTAGTATTCTCAAAGATCTTATCAGTAATTCCTTCTGGTGCAGGTCCCCCATTTTCCATGTTGTATTTAATTCCAAAATCCTGTGACAAAGTCAAATAAATAAGAAGTCAAACACTCATCTTAAGGAGCTTACTTATTCTGGATACATTTGATTGCAGTAATTCGTCATTCAATAATTCAAAAAGGTCTTCCAGATTGATTTTTTTTTTTCCCAAATATACTCTCTCCCACTCTAAGCGTCTATAAAAAACAGCCACAGAAATACTCTACAGATTGTAGATTTTCTAACTGAACCTGTTTGACCAGTAATTCACTTTCTCCTCCCATGCAAATCATATAATTCTACCAATTAACAGAGTTTTGCCTATACGAAATCTTAATGAGCAAAATCACAATATCACTGACACCATTCTCCAACACGAGTGAAAAAATAAGATTGCAATTTAGTTCCAAACTAACAGATGTGCTGTGCCCAGGCATCTAAAAAAATGGCCTGAATACTGACCAATATAAAGCTGATCAACCTAGTACAACTCTTTCGAGATGGAAAAGCATAGAAGATCTCAAGAATTGATATTTATTGCCAGATGTCTCATTTCCTACAGACAATTGTGCATTTCATATATGAAGTTGGAAAAACATTGAAGATTAAACAAAGTTCATTACCAAGCTCTAAACAACTATATGCCAGTTTGTGATCATTTTCAAATCCAGTTACCCATTTTCTGACACAGAGATCCGTATGTAGGGAAAAACAAATATGTTTGTTTGCTTCATTTGAATGTTTCAAAAGAAAAATGAATAGAGCCCTAAATTGAAGAAGTTTTGATGTTTTTAGCTGAAACAGTGCCAAAACATCATCCAAATGGGAAAACCCTAAACAACATATTTTTCTTGTTTTTTGACACGTCGATTCACATCATAATTGTATTTGAATCTTCCCAAAAATGTTCCAAACATATTTTTCTGAAAACAAAGAAAGCATTTTCCTGAAATATATGATGTCTCTCTCACTAGAATTAACAGCATGCACACTTTTTTCTCTGATAAAGCAAACTTGTTAAAAAGAGAGTTATAGACTAGGTATCCTCAAACAATAAGAGCAAAAACAAGGTCATATCAAGAACCAAAAAGAGCTCCCATCTCCAATGAGGAGATGTCAAAGAAAATTCCTAGCAAACCAGAAGATCCGGATCACAAGAATGGATAAATAACAACTCATTTCAACATAGATAAATTAATGTTAAATGAAATTTAAAAATAATGACAGGTGGAGACTTGGAGAGGAAAAACAACTTTATTTTATGATAAAAAAGTGAGTGTTATGTACATTCTTTTAACTAGACTTAAAATGTAGGTGTTGCATGTGTTCAGAGATCGAGACTAGTTCACACATTTTCACTAGCAACACCATCTCTGAAGTACCGATAAGATCTAATGAGGGGGTTCGACCTCAATTCCAAAGATGAAGGTATTCGGGCTAGTATGTTTGTAAGGGCCACATTCACGCTATAATTCCTATGTTGATTTTCTAGTTCCCATGGTTAACAAGAGATGAGGCAAAGCATAATGAGACACATGTGGATCCTAGAAGGATCATTTGGAAAGTATACCGCAAGTTTTCTCTTCTTTATGGATCACCTATTTCGGCCTATTCACTAGTGTGGCAACACAAATATTACTCCTCTTTTTAGCATTTCTTTTACTCTTCCTCCACCAGTCCCCCCTATTTTAGTTTTTGGCGTAACCCAACAACGTGACTACACAAGATTAACACCGACAGATGCATCAAGGACGGTTTTGCTAGTGGCGGGAGCATTGCTCGAGATCATATGTTGGTCATTGTGTTAGAGATTTCTCGTCTTACGATAATTGTCCCATTCTAGAGGTTGAGCTACAAGCTATCTTGGATGGGAAATTACTTGCTCGTCGTTTAGGTCTCCCTGACATTTTGGTGGAGAGGCCGATTCATATGTGGCCATCCAATGCATCACTAGGGATGACGGACCTTGAGCGATTCGGATCATTCTTAGACAAATCAAACACAGTTTATCTATTACTCGTAATACTGTCTCCCACACTTTTCGTGAGAGGAACTAGATTGCTGACTCTCGCTTCTGAAGGATGGGATCAAAGCCATTATCAAGAGTATGGCCCCCTTGACCTTCCACATCGACTCCGAGCTCTTGAACAGATAGACAGATAGAGAGATATAGATTTCCTAACATTTGAGAGTGTTAGTTTGATTTTTATTGCTTACACTGTATCGAAAGTAGTATTTCCTATCTTATTTCATCTCTCCATATGTTGTACCTTTTTGCTATTGGGAGGTCAGGTTTAAGCCCCCTTCCATGTCTTCTCGAGGTATTTGTTTTATATATACGGTTGGAGTATCCAAACCCCATCAACATGTCCTGGTGGCACTTGAAAACCAAGACTGTAGTCATGTTGTCTAAAAAAAAAAAGTAGAACACAAGTACGTGTTTGTGTGTGGCTCAAATAAACAAAGGTACCACGCAATAATTTTGGTTCCTACTTTATCTCCTTTCTAAAAAAGTAGCTTTTAAACAAGACCAAGCAAGCACATCAAGGACCTCTACATGTTAAATGTCATAACAATGAAATATCATCAAGCTATATCTAGACATAATAAAGACTATCAAGAGAAGTACATAATTTTTTTCTCTTTTGAGTATCAGAATGATGATAAATTGGTAAATTTTGTATGAGCTGTACAATTGGACACAAAGTATACTTCAGCTAGATAAAAGATACCCATCAATCTAATCTCATAATGTAATCGCATTCCAAATTCCCAAAATTAAAAAAAAAAAAAAAAGAAGCAATTAGTAATTAACATATAAAAACTAGCTAGGGAGGTAATCATGAAACACAATAAATGAAACCTGGAGGTTCATCTAAAATAGAAATATTTCCATTCCATATTCAGAATCAAATCATGCTTCAGGCATCCGAAAGGGAAAATTAACAATCAACCAATTCTGGCACACACCTCATGTGCCCCCCCGGGATTGTGGCTTGCAGTTAATATAAAAGCTCCATTTGCCTTAGATCCCTGTTCATGTGTAACACATAAACAATGATCAGCATCATGTGAAAACCAAATTTTCATGTTTATCAAGAAAATTTGAAGGAAACAGCTAGATGTGTATCCCTTGAAGAAGCTTACATCAAGCCCAACTCTTTCACGTATAACAGCTGATACAGCAGGAGTAGATAGCAATCCATTTTGACCAATCCAAATACGTCTTGCTCCATTTGCAGCTGCCATTTTAATGATTATCTGCCATGGGATAAAATCATTAGATAGTAACAATGTCATCTATCAATACATAGAGAAGCAAACATAATTATTCTAAGAATTAATAACCACGAGACTGAGACTCTTAACTGCTCAAATTTAGAACAGAACATCCACTGTAAGGACATAGTGATAAATTTGATGCATACGAAGTATTTTAAATAATAATAAACGATGTACATGTAGCCTTCTCTAAAAGCTTAAGTTTGAGTCAGAAAAGACAAATGTTCCGGGTTCAAGTCTCATCGCCACCCATTTAATGAAATTGTGCACGTATCAATCTTTAATGGGAAACAATGAACCCCACCTACAAGTCAGGTATGTTGAAGATAATATTTAAATGATATACATGTGACATTTTTTATCCGCTTAAACTTTTAAATCAAGTGGTTCAACAAAATATATAACTATTCCACCCGGACAGTGTGTTTATTTATGATGATGCCAACAGGAAATTTCCGAAATAATACAGAATTGACAAAACAGTTCTGCATTCATAATCATGTAAATAGAGATTACGAATAAGGAAATTGTACAATAAGTACCTGGATAGCATCCTTTGAATAGTAGCGACCATCACCAGAAACTACAAGTGTAGCACCTAAACCAACATACAGCAGAAACAGAGAACAAAGTTAGTGGAAGCTGAGAAAGTAGTTTCAGACTGAAGCCAGGAAGGCTTCTCTTTAATGCACAATGTACACTCAAATTCAGCAATACACTCCAGTTTTCTGAAATAATTTCAATCTAAAGATGCACACAGTCTATCATTAAAACGCCTTAACCATTCTCATATCAGCTTATAAGTTGCATGTGTGAGTGAAAGTTTGATCATGAACCTACAATTTGGCTGCAAGCTTAAGGCATTATCGATTAAGAAATAATAATACAACATCCAACATAACACTAGCATTTCATTAATGCTGAAAAGTCACCTCTAACTTTGTCGGCTCCAAGCGCATTTAATGTAGACTGAACAAAATTTTCCAAGTACTTGGGTTGCTTAAATACTTTCACCTGAAACAACCACACCAAATATAAGTAAGATTCAACAATTCAGGGTCCCTGCAATCAACAAGTAAGCATAATTGACATAGAATTCAGATTCTACAGTGTTTAAGAAATGTTTGACTTGACTATAGTCGGTCATTTTTTAACTCTACGCACATATTGATACACCTTACGCATGAGGAGGATTATAGTCGGTCGTTTTTTAACTCTTCATGGTATATTGATGGGTGTCCCATGAAAGTCCTTAAATGGACATGTTATTTTCGACCTAAGCATGAGACTCCAATTACTCCGGTATGGGTTTCTTTTCCTTTGCTACCGGCTCATATGTGTGCCAATGACAGAGCCTGCTTCTCCTACAGTTACAGAGTCAACTCCAATAGATCCTACTGAGGTACCCACATAGACTTTACCAATTATTGAGGTGGCTCCCATTGAGGAAAGCCCTCTTGCTCCAGTTACTACTACTCCCCTACTACTGAGATACCCTCGAGCCTACATATATCAATTCTCCTCCATCATCAAAGAAGGGTGCTCAGTTTTCAAGGAATTCATGGTCCATCTTACAGAGTTATATGGGGACATAGCCCTAGACCCCTGCAAGGAGATGCTGGGAGATATTAGTTCTCATGAGTTCGCTATTAAGTTGATGTTGATTGATCATTTCAAGAAGAAGCATCGCATGACGATAGGGTCTACTATGAGATTTGCTATTGAGGACTTGTTCTACATGGTGGGCAGGAAATCCAAGTCCCCCTCCTCTGGGATTCCTACTCCTCCACCTTCACACATTTCTATCATCACAGTTCCGAATCCGGATAAGGTGGGGACATAGATGGTATGGGCCTGGAAGATTGCGTCAATTAGTGGTTCAGATTCATCGATTGATTAGTCCACTAGGAGAGCCCCATTCCCAGAAGGTACCCTTCACCAGCGAGCGACCCCCGATTAGTTAGATTTCCATGATCATGACATGTTTCAAACCAGATACATAACCCCATCTATGTGTCACGAGAGGATATACCCTCGTGAATAGTCATTTCATCTATTTGTATTTACTGCTTTCATTTATTTTAAGATCATTGTAGCACTTTATCATTTGCTGGAGGTCAGATCTATGCCCCTTCATGATGTATTTTTTTATTATCAACAATAATAAAAGCTTAAAAAACTGAAGCACATAATTTGAAAAATCTCTGAACATATAAATTCTATTCAGAAAAATTAAGCAATTACAGTAACTGCCAATAAAATTCAGCAAACATCAGTTAATTTCAGTATTTCACACTAATTTCAGCAAAATCAGTGCTCGAGTAATCTATTATTAAGAGCATGTTTGGCAAAGGGTAAATTATAATTTAAGCTCGTCAAACATACCTCTTTTTATCCATATAATTCTTAGGACTCATAACTCACTACTCACTTATTATCCATATGACTATAACTTATAAGCACTTAAAAAACTACCAAGCAAGGACTAAGATTTAANCTCTTTTTATCCATATAATTCTTAGGACTCATAACTCACTACTCACTTATTATCCATATGACTATAACTTATAAGCACTTAAAAAACTACCAAGCAAGGACTAAGATTTAACGAGTATTTTAGCAATTAATCCAATTTTAGCATCTGATATCACAACCATAAGAAAAATAAAGAATAATAATATCAATAGTTTCAAATAAAAAAACTTGAAAACCCCAAAACTTTACTAAAGTGCTTTTTTGCACCTTCAACTATTCCTCACTTAATTGCAGTGCTGAGCTTCTACATTATAGAGTGCCCAGGGTGTGCCTCACTGCAGTTGGGCCTGGGCACAATCTTATTAACTATGCACTTCAATTTCAATAATAGGAAATTTTGAAACTTCATAGTTAATGATGCATATATCTACTGAGCTGAATTATGTTAAATACTTCTGAAACATGTAGCATAGAAAGATTCCAATGCAAACTGAATTTCATTTCTCCTCTGACCATAAAAGTGAACATGAATGGTAAAACAAAGAGGAGCAGAAGAAATTGATCAAATATTTTACTGACATTGCGATTCAATAAAAGATAATTTTAGCAATAAATATTATTTAATAGCAAAATATGTATTACTTGTTAAAGAATATTTCCGTTTTTTCTTATTTGGCCCTAAATTAATACCGGTTCAACTCAAAACTTACATAATGATCGAAATAATATTTTTCCATGTGAAGTTGCAACATTGTAGGAAAGGTGGAATTTCAGCTCAACCATCCTCCAGACAGGATTGCAAGGTAAACATAATTTTAAGTTTTAACCTTATAATCAGGGATTTGCCAACCAAGCTAACTCCCTCTCCAAAAAAGATGAAAAAAGTAAAGAAAAATAAGAATGAACATAGACACACACACACACACTTGTGAACGAGGCAATGAACTTGTTAAGTCATTTCCCTTAGGTTCTAATTTTAATATGATATCGCACCCTTAAAATGGTTTTTAAGATTCCAAACACCATTACAATAATACTATTCCATCTAATTACAGCAAGAAATACTCACCTTGGTGTCTCTTTATATTAACAATAACCACCACATTGAGCATGCGATGTGGAAATAAAAGATACTAACCCATATACGTATGAAATGAATACCTTCCATGTTTTGCCAATATAGATCACATCAAGTCTTTTTTTACTTTTCAATTCCACTCTGAACTTGCAAAATATCACTAACTAATTTGCAGAGGTCCAGCTTCCAGTAGTAATGTAGTTCAATTTCACTTATTTACACCCCAAAGACATACACCCTGCCAGATCCCATAAATTACAAATATGAATATAAAAAGAATGGTCCTCTAAGAATAGCGTGTTTCGACAGGATCAGCTAGTTCTACTCGGGCTTGAGATGTGTAAGAATCAAAATCAACATTGTTACTTATCTTTACACAATTAATAAGCTTATAAACAAAATCCGTCAGGTCTACCAATGCTGATAAATTTCCTTACCCAAAAATAGGTCCTCGCTATCAAATTTTTTTATACAAAAGCTGATCACTATTAGTACTATAATGCTTAATAACAGCACATTATCGAAAGATCCAAAGGACCAATCAAATTACTAAATAAAGAAAAAATAGATCAAAAAAAAAGGCAAAACGACACAAATATCATCAATTTTCAACCTGTACAGAAACAAATGATTGTGAACAAAGACTTGCAACAATTTTCTCGAAATAAATCAAAAATCAAGAACCTTTTTCCTGAGACCAGAAGTTCCCGGTTTCTGGTCATTAAACGGCGTCGTTTCCACAGATGAAACCTTGAACATCACCAT
>CAIGRB010131139.1:5951-16348 GCA_903798255.1 Fraxinus quadrangulata
GGGCCGATCCGGCCCGAACCACCCGAATTGACACCTCTATTTCAATTTGAACACTTCAAATACAAGAATTGTGTTATAATGCATCATGAAGTCTTGTGATCAGAATGCAACATTAATCTGAGCTCAACGTCAGATGTTGCCTCCTGCCTTAAAATGAAAGGTACAAATTCCTCATTTGTATTTTTCTAAATTTAAATCAGATTTAAATGTCTTAGTAGGAGTCTATTAAGATGAGGCTTTACATATTCTTGTCCTTGACTGGGGTAATGTCTCCTTTTGGTAGTGCTACAAATACACCATTATAATCATTTTTTGCACATGGATAGAACTCCAATTTCTCTCCTTTAATGTAGACGGAAATTGTTTTTGCCTTGTCATTTACTCCGTTGTAGTCAATATTACTTGACTCTTATCCCAATTTTCTCCCATGGCAGCGGTTCACAAGTGGAATCCCAGATATGTTGCACCTTGCTGTATCCAATTTGCAAGCAACCCAGGGCATGGTGCATAAGACGACGAGGTGGAACCAGCCAGAACACAAAGTATTCATCGAAACCTACGAACTTGTCATAGCTGAAGGCCACCGACGAGGCAAATGCTTCTCCTCGAAAGGATGGCATCGTATAGTAGACATGTTCAACGCCTCATCCTGGAAGGACTGGACTATATCGTAGATGAAGAACTATTGGAATAAATTGAGCACGGATCACAAACACCTGTTTGAGTTGTTGTGATGCACTAGAATTGAGTACTGCTCGGGTACCAGAAGAATTCACGCCCCGGACCGTTGGTGGGAAGTAAAAATTAAGGTATTCATTTACGTCTGTCTACACCAAATCATTATACCTGATGTATTAGGCAGTAAAACATTACACACTGGACTCGTTCCACTTTTTATACTTGGAATAATTTTCAGATCGTGAGGTTCACATTTTCCAGTTGCTATTTGTAGTGTACGATGTTGTTGGTTGTGTTTGTATTGATTGAACATTATGAATGGTAAATAATTGCATCCCCCAATTATGTAGAATATTTGATAACAATCGGCATATCGTAAATATGTTTTGCTTGCATTCCAAAATAGACGTAATTTTTTGAACCAATTGATACATGTAAATGTACCAGTGATTACTTCTTTCGGATTCCAATGTTATTTGTCCTTTACCTCGTCTATGCAGGAGAACCTAAAGTACGCGAAGTACAGGAACCACAACTGCAGCGAGATGTATGACACGTATGGCAGATTGTTTGGGGACATTGGCGACTCAACCAAGTAGGCGTTGTCCCCAACGAAGTTGTCGCAACATGGTTTTGAATTGGGAACTGATAGTGATAGAGAGTATGAAGGTGACAAGTTTCCTATTAACGTGGAGGCAACAGATTCCAGTGGCACCCCAGTCGAAGGTCGAGCAACCTCCTCCATAAATATATCTGGACACCATAGTGGGGATAAAAGAAAAAGCAAACATAAGAAGGGAAAAAGCAAAGAAGAAAATGTACGGTGCACGAGAGGTTTCAGCTTCCCTTGAGCAGATGGTTAGTGTTAGAATGGATCTTGCTTCAATTGCGCGCTCGTATCATAAGGGAGGAATAACAATCGACGAATGCATTGACGAACTTCTGTCATCTGGCCATGTTCAGGAAGGTGATGGACTTCATACCTAAAGATAAAGGTACAGCGGTATACCTGAAAAAGGTTTAGGACCTAATCCTATGCTTTGAAAAATTTGAGTTAACCCAAATCCGGAGAATGGAAAACCTGCATGCGAACGCCCTATCAAAGTTAGCCAGTAGCAAGGACTCGGAATTGCTCAAGATTGTGCCAGTTGAATACTTCTCCAGGCCCTCCACAGCCAAAATGGAAGAGGTAATGTAGGTTGGAGGAACCCCACAATGGATGCAGCCTATTATAGACTACCTTAGGGACCACCTCTTGCCAGAAAACAAGGAGGAGGCCCATAAGCTCAGACGAAGGGCCCCCTACTTTGTACTTCAAGACAAAGTACTTTACAAAAAAGGCTTCTCGTATCCCCTCCTACGATGCACCGGAGGAGAAGAGGCAAGCTATGTCCTATGAGAAATTTACGAGGGGATCTGTGACAATCACACCGGAGGCCCAACATTGACCCACAAAGTACTAAGGCAAGGGTACTATTGGCCAACGTTAGAATTAAATTGGGTTTAAACGACATATTTTTCGATTAGAACGCCGGGATAAAAGCCTCTAATTGTGTTATAAAAATTGAATAATTGATGTGATTGATCTGATCCGATTGAGAGAATCCCAACGCTTCACTACCTCAAATTATTGATTTGAATTTTACATTTCAACATTGAATTTTACTACACATTGAAGACGATAACTCATTCCTTTTTGGAACCCTTAAGCATTTTCCATCTCCCCGTAGATACGACAACCCAAAGCTGCACTACAACTACATCGTTATTCTTTGGGCGTAATCAAATTTTGACGCCGTTGCCGGGGAGACAATATAAAATACACAAGGATCGACTAAAAAGGGTAACATCGTTCCTTTACTTTTGTTTTTAGTTAGTTTAATTTTTGTTATTGTATTTTTCTTATTTTCACACATTTTTTTACTTGTTCCATGAGTAGGTATTGAGGAGAGCGAGGAAGATCTACTGACATAACTGATATAGAGTTTAAATTTCTTTTTAACCCTGCTTTTGATTCTGCATTTGTTAAAACTAACATTTCATCACATAATATCATGTTTGATAGTGAGCATGATGCACCTTTTAGAACTTTACAGGATTATCTTCATCCCACGCGCACATCCATACCATCATGCATTATTTTTTCACCTAATATGCCATGTATGGACCTTAAATTAGGAATAATTCAACTTCTTTCCACTTTTCATGTACTCGAAAATGAGAATCCATATGTGCATATTAGGAAATTTGATGAGGTAGTTGCAACCTTCCACAATCAACATGATACAGTAGATGCATTCAAGCTTAAATTTTTCCCTTTTTCACTTAAAGATTGAACAAAAAGTTGGATGTACTCACTGAGACCACGTTCGATTGGAACATGGGGTGAAATGACTCAAGCTTTCTTCAATAAATATTTTTCCCATCGTAAAACTAGTGCTCTGAAGAAACAAATTTCTCCATTCACTCGAAAAGACAGCGAAACCTTATACCAAGCATGTGAGCGATACAAAGCGCTTCAAGCTCTTTGCCTCCATCATGGTTATGAGAGCTGGCGTATTATGAGTTATTTTTGTAAGGGACTACCACCTAGGGAACGTTAATTTTTTGAGATGATGTGTAATGTTGAGTTCTTGCAAAAAGACCCGGACAAGGCCTTAGAGAATTTAGATGACCTAGCTGAAAAAGGTCACACCTGGACTAGCCCTCGCGCCACTGATAACACTAATAGGTCATGATCCGTAGGAAATCCTCCTAGTACAGGTATTTTTCATCTTAGAGAAGAAGATAGTCTTAGAACTAAAGTAAAAGCCTTAACTAGAGAAATTGAGACCCTACGTACTAAGAACTCAAAACCTGCACCAAATGTTGCCCGTGTTGAATCTTCTGGACCATGTTGTGTGTGTGGTAGAATTGATTATCCAACGCATGAGTATTTTACTCTAGCTGAGATGAGGGGAGTTTATGAGGAACCCTGCAATGCCTTAGGCACGTATAACAAACCTTATGGCGAGCCCATAAAGTTGTTAAAAGATAATTGAATTATGGCGATCCCATAAGCTTATCAAAAATCAGTTAAATTATGGCGAGCCCATAAAGTTGTTAAAAGATAATTGAATTATGGTGAGCCCATAAGCTTATTAAAAATCAGTTAAATTATGGCTAGCCTATAAAGTTGTTGAAAGATAATTGAACGATGACAAGTTCATAAGTTACGCTGTGTGACAAGCCTTTACGTTATATTTAGATTCTGTATGGCGAGCCCATGTGTTACACTTAGATTTATTGTGGTGAGCCCATTTGTTGTCAATTCGCTGATTAATAACTACAAGCTCATATGTTATAGACATTTGTTAACTCGTTGGTTTAAAATGACGAGCTCATACATATAAATAGGGCGAGCCCAATGGACCATCAAGATCCATTCAAATTGAATTCAAATCCATTACACGGAGAAAGGGGAGGGAACCATTACAAAAATGTTGCAAGACCTAGCCTATGCAGCAACATCTTGGTTGGGCTCTTCCTCTGCATTCACCTCTTCCACCGAATCCTCTTCTTCGACAGTAGGAGTGGAATGGTCATCTGATAAGAACTTGACCTTTAGAAAAGAAAGATCCAGCTGGGGGTGCATCACAACGAGCCTATCAAAGACTTCATTATACGCAACCCTCCTCCAATACATACAGAGGCCATCGTACTCAGCCGTTTCATGGAAATGAGCAACATAATTGTTAACTGCGGCTTTCCCCGCCCCACATAGCTGTTGCTTCAGACCTACCACCTCAGCCGTCAGCCCTTCAACTTGAGCCCTCAACTCTCTCTTCTCCTTATTAGTAGCCTCCAAGGCGGACGAAGCAATCCTCTGGAGGTTATCAGAGTTCTCCACTCGCTTCGTTAAAGCATGTATCTCAGCCTTGCAAAGGTGGACCTCCTTTTTCAATTCATCATTCCCCTTAGTAATTGTGTCCACCCTTGATTCCACATCGGCCTGCTTAACCTTGGAGGCCTCCATGGCCTCATTAGCTGAAGACGCCTCAGCTTTGGCCTTAGTCAGTACCGCATCGGCATCCTTTACCTTAGCAAGGTAATCTGTATTGAGGCCCTACAGTCGCCTCAGCTCCATTTGAACATTTAAAAAGAATCCTTGGGAGTGAGCCTGTAGGGTAAGGCCCGCCTGCACCGTATGGACTATGTCACAAGTCTCGACGTACGAGGAATACTTATCAATCCATTATTTGTGATGTATCCTCGTAGCCCTCTGAACCTCGGTAGGAAGCATCTCCATCACCGTGGAGGAAATTTCTTTTGACCTCCCCCCAAGGAAATTCTGAGCTTTTCCTTCAAAGGACACATCCTTGACCTCATTCTCACGCCTCCACTTAACGAGGCCAATCTCATCCTTCGCCACCTCCTCATCCATCATTTGCACTGAGGATATGGGTTCTGCTATAGTAGGTCACCAGAGGGACTCCCTTATGGTTGTTTGGCGTTTGGAGAGAGGATGGGGCTCGGTATTCTTTGTCAAAACTAATTTCCATTTTCGTGCTTCTCCAATGAGGTTTCTCATTCTTTCCCCTTTTTTCCCTTCTTCTTTGGAGGAGGCGGAGGGTTCACTTTTAAAAGGTGAGCCAACTCGTCGCACTGGCTCTTATAGGTCGAAGAGGTGGAGCCTAAAGGCTTTTTATTTTTCGCCTGTCCCAGGCTCCTAAGGAAGAACATATTTGGGTTGACATATTCCTTGTCATGCTGACTTGTGAGTGAAGAATGAGGCGTTAGCAGTCGAGCTAGGGAAAATAGCACATGATAAACGAGTAAGGACTTCACTTACCTTTAGTAGCCATCAATCCGTGCGTGACAAACAGGTTCCACTTGCCAATGACATTCTTGAAGGACTTCCAATTTGAAGGTAACTCGTAAATGGCCTTTATAATCCTCCAATCAAATGGCTTGAGCTTGAACAGGTTAACTGCAGCTGCACAAGATTTACAATAAGACAAGTTTCGGAAGAAAAAGGTATGAAAACAAGAGCATAAAGTAGATGTTATTAGATAAGGGTTTGACTCACTATACTCATGATACTGGGTCAGTACGGTGATATCTGGAACTGCATCTCTCTCCACTGTTTGCCAGCGACCCCTCACCCAAAACCATGAAGACTTCCAATAATTGAGGTTGGGGCTCTCTAGATAAAAGGAGAAAACTGGCCCAAGGACTCATGCAATACCACCCCTTACAATCACTCCCCCACTAAAATCTCGGGGTTGAAAAAGGGCCTGAAAAACAAGCGGCAGCATATCCTCGCCAATAGTGACCTCCTTCCAAAGAAGAAAGGCCCCTGCCAATTGGCTTCACGCATTCGGCACTAGTTGGGTATGAGCTAAGTTGTAATGCCTAAGGATATACCCAAAGAATGGGTGTAAAGGCAGATTCATTCCCCCAACCTAAGATGGCCTCGCTAACTGCTACACACCCTTCCTTGGGGGAATATGCCCTTTCCTCAGGGGTCGACACAAACATCTCTATATTATCAGGAATCCTAAACCTTTCCCTAAATTTCTCCAACTCGTCCTCTTTAATATCCGTGGGCAAAAATGAAGCCCCCCACCTTACACTAAAGTCTATAGGGCTTTCTTGTATCATCCACGTACTACGAGGACCCCTAATGGCCTCCATAATGGGGGCCACTCCCGCCTCGACACAAATCAGTGCATGTTTACTTTGGAAGATCCCTCAGATGACTTCTTCGAAGTAGAGGCCATTTCAATATGAACAAAAAGGAGAGCTTGAAGATATTTGAGTACTTACACAGGTCCTGGATGTCGGAGAGTAAAGAAAATGGAACTGCTCCCTGGACTAGGGACGATGGAAACCAAAAAGAATTTGGGCACTTAGCTTTTAACTTTCGCAAAGTGAAGAAAAAAAAGAAGGTAGTAGGTTTTCAGCCTTATATGTGCGTGATGAGTGAACCCTCACAGTTGGATCTTCCTCCACTTTAATCTGTGCCATCCACCTGTAATCCCACCTGCCACGATAACTTCAAAAAATGCTTGTTCAAAATTCAAACCAAAGGCCTAGATGGAGTCGTGCTGAGCACGCCTCACCAACTCGCATTGGCCCTGCCAAATATAATATACCATCATCATGGCGCATTAAATGTGCATGTAGCTCAAGCCTAGGGAATTGTTACGCCACCCAGCTATCCTCATCAAGAATCAATACGCCCCCCAAATCATTACGGCATGCCACCGGCAACCTCCAATGGCCTCGTCCAACACTTTTACAGCCTTATTAGAGGCTTCAGCCCCTAAAGGACTCGGTAGATTCTCCAATGGCCTCGTCTAACACTTTTACAGCCTTATTATAGGCTTCAGCTCCTAAAAGGCTCGGTAGATTCTCCAATGACCTCGCCTAATACTTTCCAGCCTGTTGTAGCGTTCAACTATCGAATAAGCTCGACCTTTACTTCCAGAGCCTCGTCATATATCCCTCAACCCCGTCACCAGTTCCACTTAACAAAGTCGTCATCTTTTTTAGACTAGCAAGTCCACGCATTATATAAAATAATAATACCCAGAATTCGGGGACTGTTGTTACTCAAATAAATGGTTGTTCCCTACATGGCGGGCGAATTTGAAGGCCCTACCTTATGTGGCAACACAGATGACCCTGTCATGGGCAGGAAGGACAACCTCTTGCATATGTGGTGAAATATGGTCAACCCCATTTGAACAGACGCCTCCGGACAAGCCGGTTCAGGCAAGGCGATGCGAGATCCCTGACCAACCTTGTGGTGAAGTGATTGACAAGAATACTCGCTGTCAATGCCGCCTTTGCACGCCTAAACAATCACATCCCACTTGCACAAACTAGGGCTTGTAGATGTGTAGGGGTCCTAGCATTTAATACCCTGATTGACTGATTGATTGAATGATGCGTGTAACAAGACTGATTAATCGATCCGATGAGACCACGTGTCCTGTCATCCGACGGACCCTTTTCCTCATATCCAAGAATAAAAGCCCACACTTAGCACCATTCAAGGATAATGCAAGTTTGGATTCTCACGACGATATCCTTGTTATAAAAACTTCTTAAATATTCTACTCCCAAAATCGACCCCCTTTCTAACGATTGGAGACTCATGTTCCAAGCTCCTCCACACTCTAAATTATTTCCAGTTGGATCGACTGTCTAAGTGTGCTGAGACTTCGCTTACGTGACGTGAGAGACTTTGAGATCTGTGGGCCACATCATTGATACATTTTTTGGGCTCAACAAACCTTATTACATGGCTGATGGACATCATCCATTTTAAATTTAAATTTGATTTTTTTATTTTTTAATTATTAAAATAGGCTTGACGATTAACTGTTTGGTCCAATTATGTAAATCGGATTGGAGCATATTGGCTCGAGTAGTGGGCTGGTTTTGCGGGTCATTTTTAATTGGCCAATCCTCTGCAGGTCATGTTAAGCCCGCTCATTTTGATACGTCTACATAAGCTCGAATGAATTGGGATTTGATGGCACGCTCGAGTAGTGGGCTGGTTTTGCGGGTCATTTTTAATTGGCCAATCCTCTGCAGGTCATGTTAAACCCGCTCATTTTGATACGTCTACATAAGCTCGAATGAATTGGGATTTGATGGCACCTTGTGCCATCACAAGATAGCCCAAAGTGCCATCACAAGATAGCCACCTATAGCTTACTTGGCCAGCTCTTGTGAATATGTAAGCAACAAGTTTATTAAATGATTGAACACTGAATTTTATTCTTGATTATCACTTGTTCACTAAAGATTAGAGATTACTAAATACTCACTAAACTAGTACAAAATTTTCCCATCCATCATTGGTGTCCTTTCCTTTTGTACAACTAGACAAAAATTCACGTGTCCAATGAAAAAATGATGTCGTAAACGGAATTGACGAATTCTTTCCACTTAAGCAAAAATTATAGTTTGGTGAATAAACCAAAATCATGCAATTTGAAATCATGGCTTCTCCAGTTGGGGACAATAAAAAATTCCCTGATAAAATTGGTACATTGATCTCCTTCTTGCCCAAAAACCTTCATCTCCAAATTTTAGGGTTCCTTTGTGATTACTTCAATTGGCAAGCAATTATACATTATCCTCCATCAGATGGCAAAATTGGAAGATCGATTCTTCTTCCTAAGCGGACACTTTCTACAATCCATTATCCTCTTCTCCTCATACTAGTTTTTGCTCAGCGCAGTGCTGCACCCACTAAAGCAATCTCCACTAGTTTTTGCTCAGCGCAATAATTTTTGTTTGATATGGAGAAGATTCATGGATTCCGTTTTTCATGAAATCACTATAATGATGGATGGGAAACTTTTGGATTAGTTTGGTGAGTATTATGTAACATTTCATTTTTTCAGCGAAGTGGTGACCAAGAATTCTTTAATTCACTCGTAAGCAATTTGCATGTGAAAAATTTCAACTCGACTTGTTTCACAATTTTCTTGCGGGTCAAGCGATCAGGGCAACAGGGTGGTTGTAGAAGATCGCGTACTTTAGTTTTCTATTTTTTCTTATTTATTTATTTAAGTTAAATGTTGAATTTGTATGTTAAGAAAGTTTTATGCTTCTTATAGAGTTTATGGATGGAAATCTCAAAAAATGCAAGGGCACACAAAAAAATACCAAGAAATATTATGGAGGACAAAAGTGCAAAAAGAAGATAAACAAAAAAATTGCATGGCTACAATTCTTCTATTTGTTGTCAGTCATATGTATTATAGTTACTTATTTATGAGTAGGAGTTACATTTCGAAGAATTATTTATTTATTTAGAAGAGAGAAAAATAGTATTCCCTTCGTTTCATAAAGATAGTTCTGTTTTCTTTTTTTTTTCGGTCCCAAATTATAGTAATGTTTCTTATTTGAGAGAGTAGTTAATATACTAGTTTCCTTATATGTCCCTATTTAATATACTTTGTTATCACAAATATAAAACACTACATTATTCAATTGTAATTGGAATAATAAATTAAAAATTATCTTCCATGATATTTATTCATTTGTATTTATATTGGATGCCTTTGGAATGTTAATTACCTTAATTGTTGCAATAAACAATGACTAGTATGAAAAACAGTTTAATTATCTTAAATATAGCATACATAATTTAATTTTCTTGAATATTGATTACATTAATGTATGTGCATATTAGAAAAAATGATAATAAAATTTATTATTTTAATTACATTAACTAAATTTTTTTAATCTGTGTGGAAAAAAATAAAATAGAACTATCCTTATAGGATGAGAGGAGTAAATGAATATATTCATTTGTAATAAATGGTTGACTACGCTTAAAAGGTTTTCTTAGAAGTAAATTTTCAAAATATATAATTTTTTTATTAATTAAAATTTTAGTAAATGTAAGTATTTTTTATTTTATTTTTCTTTGGAAAGGATTAAGTTACTTAAGTCGGTGGTAATACAATAATTAACTTTCTGCGGTTAGATAAAAACTATATTATCTAAACGTATCTAAAAGCAAAAATTTCTTTGAAAAAAATTTCTTTTTGTACGCTTGGCCTAAATGCTTACTCGAAAAGTGGAATCTATGAAAGTGTCTACCGATATTCATTTTTGTTCACATAACCATTAATAGTACGCAGTTGCACAAACTGGTCCATTTTGTCTACATAAAAGAGAGAGGCATATGGTGGATATAGTGAATTTGG
>CAIGRB010131139.1:16375-33746 GCA_903798255.1 Fraxinus quadrangulata
TTTGCATTGGAAAAGTAGAAATTGATTTTGGTAATGCGACGTTGAAGTTTTTTATCCATTTAATACAATGATTTCAATCATGAGACAAGATGGCATATTATCTAATCAAAACATTTTGCCTATTCGTGTTTGTTAAGTTTTGTTATGGTTTTATTTGAGAACAAACAAATGTTTAAGTTTTGGGGTGTATGATAAGTGCATTTTATACATTTATTCGGATTCTAAAATATTGAAATTTCATAATTTTTTAATGGAATTATAACCTAATTTATTATATAATGTGTTATTAGGTGAAACTCGATGAATGGAAGTGAAATTGAAAGAAAGAAATAAGCGAAAAATGACAAAAATCAAAGTTGGAGGACAAAAGTCTAAATACTCAAAAGTTGTGTCGGAGCTTACGATGAAGATTCGAGAATGTTAGGAATCAATTGGATGCAATTAGAAGTCAAAATAAATGAAATATTACCAAAATATTTCCACAAATCAATTTTCAAATGCACAATGATATTCCAAATTTACAGACGGAGATTGAGACCCATTTTCTGATAACGTCGAAACCTTTTAAGTTATTTTTATAACTCATTTTGAATTGCGTCAATCGAATATCAGGAGAAAAGTTATAATAAAAATGCCAAAGGAAGTAAAGTGCAGATTTTCACCCGGACGCCACCAATTTGTGCAATACAGAGTTGCGACGTCGCGGTAGGTGCCGCTTGGGTGTATCTAGGGCACTTTTTTTGCCTGTTTTGAAACTTATAAAATCCCTACAATTTGAGAGAGTTCCACACAATTTGGAGAAGAGAGAAAAATACATAATTATCAAGATCAGAGAGCAAAAGTTAGAGTTTGAAGACTTTGGAGATTGAAGAAGATTCTTGGTACAAGATCTAAATTTTTCCATGATCAAGATTTCAAAAACTGGTTGTGGACTAGATACTTTTTGTTTTTCTTTCAATATAACGAGTACCTAAATTCATACTAAGTGCGAACAGTGTAATTTACGTATGACCCTTTATTTCTTTTATTCAAGATTCTAATTCTTTAAATACATACACGTTGATTTTATTCATGAATTTAATGTTTTGAATTCTTTGGCCAATTATTCAATGATTTTATGAATCTATTACTAATCGAGAGGTGAGTTNAAAAGTGGAATCTATGAAAGTGTCTACCGATATTCATTTTTGTTCACATAACCATTAATAGTACGCAGTTGCACAAACTGGTCCATTTTGTCTACATAAAAGAGAGAGGCATATGGTGGATATAGTGAATTTGGTGAAAAAATGACCTGAATAGGTCGTGAACATCAGTCCATATGAGAGGCACATGCATAAGTAATGAAAGAACGAGACAAAATCTATGTATGATAAATATTTTTCACCAAAACCTTGGGTGTCAAAAAGAAATTATAAAAATAAGAATCAAGATTGATTTCTGATACGTGTATTTTATACACTTATTTGAACTCTAAAACATTGACATTTCGTAATTCTTTTAATGAAATTATAACCTAATTTATTATATAATGTGTTATTAGGTGAAACTCGATGAATGGAAGTGAAATTGAAAGAAAGAAATAAGCGAAAAATGACAAAAATCAAAGTTGGAGGACAAAAGTCTAAATACTTAAAAGTTGTGTCGGAGCTTACGATGAAGATTCGAGAATGTTAGGAATCAATTGGATGCAATTAGAAGTCAAAATAAATGAAATATTACCAAAATATTTCCACAAATCAATTTTCAAATGCACAATGATATTCCAAATTTACAGACGGAGATTGAGACCCATTTTCTGATAACGTCGAAACCTTTTAAGTTATTTTTATAACTCATTTTGAATTGCGTCAATCGAATATCAGGAGAAAAGTTATAATAAAAATGCCAAAGGAAGTAAAGTGCAGATTTTCACCCGGACGCCACCAATTTGTGCAATACAGAGTTGCGACGTCGCGGTAGGTGCCGCTTGGGTGTATCTAGGGCACTTTTTTTGCCTGTTTTGAAACTTATAAAATCCCTACAATTTGAGAGAGTTCCACACAATTTGGAGAAGAGAGAAAAATACATAATTATCAAGATCAGAGAGCAAAAGTTAGAGTTTGAAGACTTTGGAGATTGAAGAAGATTCTTGGTACAAGATCTAAATTTTTCCATGATCAAGATTTCAAAAACTGGTTGTGGACTAGATACTTTTTGTTTTTCTTTCAATATAACGAGTACCTAAATTCATACTAAGTGCGAACAGTGTAATTTACGTATGACCCTTTATTTCTTTTATTCAAGATTCTAATTCTTTAAATACATACACGTTGATTTTATTCATGAATTTAATGTTTTGAATTCTTTGGCCAATTATTCAATGATTTTATGAATCTATTACTAATCGAGAGGTGAGTTTTAGATTTAGACCACATAGTAAAATTCAATAATTTAGTATAACTTGTAGAGATAGCTATACTAATTATTGTGTTCATTAGTTGAATTCTTAGAACTAATACTTCGTTTTATTAATATTAATTCATATAAAGATATGTAATTGAATTAATTAAATAAACTCAATGAGAAATCGATAAGACTAAATTGAATACTTTAAAAAAAATCGACTGAACACTACAATGGTAATGAATCTTGATTGACGAATTAGAGAGGATCCATAGGTAAAATTGTAACTCATAACATCCACGTTTATACTTTTAAAATTCAAATTCGACAAATTGTGTACATTAAATAATTTAATTTAATCAGAATAATTTAGACACCAATCACAAACTTTATTATTTGTTTTCGATCAAATTAAAATTATGAATAATTTAACAAATTGTTAGATAATAGTACTCGTGGAAACGCTATTTGGATTCATTGGTCCACTATATAACTTGTTACGATCCGTACACTTGCGAAAAATAAAAATCGACAACAATTTCGCAGGTTTATTTGGATTTCATTGTAAATAATTACAATTTCAAGGTGAATTGACACTATGGTTCCTAACTTTATGGAGTGGTTGTGAAAATGGTCCCTAACCTCTAAATCTTGGCACAAATATCTCCTGCGAAAATTGATAATTTTGGATGGTTTTCATCCAATTGACAATTTAAAAGGTCAAACTTTTGATCAAAATTAAATACCCTCAGTTTTAGTTAAATAGATGAAAGCAAATAAGTGGAAAAGAAAAACTTAAAATATGACCACCAAAAATAAAAAATAAAAATTCGTCATACCAATCAATCTCTCACGAAAGCATCTCTAATAGAATTATTCTAGATATACATCGTTGTTTATATTAAGGATGATATTCCCCCTATGTGTCATAATCTGGTCAGCGATGTGAAATGGTGTTGGAAAAATCAAAGACTATGATGAGCATCATATGAAATGATGTCAAAGTCAATGTAAAAGAACAATGTAAATGTAGCACATTTCTCTCTAATAAAATCGTGTACTACTTTAAAAGTTGTTCGAAATAAGCAAAATACAATAATTTAAGAAAACTATGCAATGCAAGCTGATATGGACTCCATCAAGATGATGTGGTAGAGAAGAAAAAAATAAGCATCAACTTTCAATCTACACGACATTGATGCCTAATGAGCATAGATACTTAAGGTCAAAATTGATTTTCATTCCATGGACTGTTATGTAGGTGTCATTTATTTTCCTAAAATAATAACAAAATCACATTTAAATATGCATATGAAATATAAACTTTGCCGAGTTAGCAAGTTTTACGGAGTTTTTGAATCTAGATTGAGCTTTATAAAATATTTATTTTTTCTTTGCTATATCATCTCGATGGATTACCTATTAAATTGCATTGGTGAGGATTTTTGAAACATATTCTATTTTGCCTATATGACAATTTTATAAGTAGCAGATGCTCTTATAAGGATTGGTTGGTAATATGAGTTTATTTCCTTTTGTCTCATGTTTTATAGTTTTTTTTTATTTAACTAAAATAATGATATTTTAACCTTTATATCAGTCAATTAAATAAAAATTATCGAAAAAGACCAACTATGCACATTAATAAGTGAAATGTTAGGATGTTTGCACCGAGATTCGAAGATTAGGTACTATTTGCAAATAATACATATGTTAAGGACTACCTATGCCAACTTTTCTAATTTAAAGGTGAAAATCAAACTTTAATTTTAACCATACATTTCGTAATATCCGCGACTATTAGTTACTTATCCACCATTAAATTCTATTACATTATAAATTCATCTACTTGTAATGAAATTCAAACATTCACTTTTTGCAAATTTCCCTTAAAAAATTTATAAGTTTCATGTGTTTTGTTTCCTTATAAGTTATTTATAACATTTAGTTAAAGTCAGATTTTAATTTTTAATAACACATACACAACTACTACTATCCTATTATTCAAAAAAATAAAAATAAAAATAAATAAAAAATTTGGGCTCCACAACTTTTTGCATTAGAAGGAGATTTTAAGTAACATTATCACGAAAATCAAGCGCACACTTTGACAATTGTAAGAGTTATACCTAAAATATTTCAAGAAAAAGTAATATGTTACTAAATATATTGCAAACAAATATTTGGTTAAGCTAAAAAAACTTTCCTCATAAAAAAAGGGCGCCATTATTTTCATTCAACATTCTTATATATCTATTCAATTAAAAAAACAAATATATGCATTTTTAACTTTATGTAAATTTACAAAAATAAAATCTATCACTTTAAATTCATCAACTAATATTTATCGTTACTTAATCCTTTTGGACTTTTTACATTCTTTATACTTTATGTTTAACTAAAATCATAATATTCATAAAAATAACAAATTATCAAGACTTGAATCTACGGATTCTATTATTTAATTTATTAGAATATAAATTCAATTAAATAATAAATATTGCCATTAAAATATATCGATTATATATATATTTAAAGTGTTTATGTCCCAAGTTAATTGGACTTAGGGCATAACACTTACATATTTTGAAGTCCACATCCATCCTTAAGAGTGATGATTGACTGTAATAGCAAGTCGTATGCAAAATTGCTATTGAGAATCATTATTTCAATACTCTGTTGTCTAAATTATTATGTAGCTAAAATTTGCCCTTGCTAGATTCGTTCTTGGCTCCACCCTTGGGTAGTATGTCTTTTTAAACGCTCGCAAAAATGTTTTGCTACAAGTAAAACTTGTGAAAGAAGTGCTAAAATCATTTTTAACCCGTCTAATAATAGTGTCATTTGTGTCAATTAGCAGATTATTTCTTTGATACGTTAAGCCCCTATCCCGACCCAAAACATTTTTATCATAAACCTAACACCTTTTCTCTCCTCCTTTCCTCAGTGCAAAAACTTCCAACACCAAAATGAAAAAAAAAAAAATTGAAAATGAAATTCACTAATCACCGGAAATAATCTTAGTTAGCAAATAAATATCTAACAAGTTTCAATAAATTAAAGCATCACTGTTGATCCCACTTTGGAGATAATCTTCAGAAGGTACGTAAATATCTGTAATTCAATAAAAACCATTAATAAAACCCTAAACAATGAAACATCACAAATTGGTGCCCAAACATAGCGATTGTAGCAACTTCATCTTTTAACCAGATAGAATTTTGTTACACGCTCATTTCACAATATGAAATAAATAAATAAATAAAACAATAACATAACAGTCTCGTCATAGTGAATAATGCTATGTAACACCAATTTAAGTAGTATTGGATCTCATAACTTCATTGTCCGATAGAGAAACATACACCCTTCATTAGACAATAAAGTGGCGACATTTTTTCACATTTTAATTTTTCATTGCACCATATTTTAATTGTAATGAAGGTTTATAACCTTTATTCATTATTGCACTTGTTTTCTTAACTTTCTTTTCGTCTCATTCTTATCCTCAATTTTCTATTAGTTATCACGTATTGTCTGTGCTGATGATTTCTGTCAAAAAAAAAAAAAAATCTGATAGGAGGTCATTAAATGATTTATTTGTTATTAACAAAATTAGGGAGCCCTACTTTCATCCATTCTTCTTACATATCTATCAACTTTAAAAAAAATTGTTTATTACAATTTTAACCTTATATAAATTTGCTTTTTAAATAGACAAAAATAAAACCAAATAAATTATATCACTATAAATTCATCCACTAATATTTATCCTCATCACACGATTTTGGACATTTTATAATCTTTTAGACTTTACGTGTAACTAAAAGTGTAATATTCATAAAATATCTTCTTCAGCTGAAGCCGAGATAATCAATGGGTGAGATATCGTTACAACAAATACGTACAAAAATGGTAATACATGAAAGAAGACTTCAAAAAATTGTAAGGATTATTTTTTATTTTTGAATTTATGTTAATGACTTTATTTGACACTATATATTTAATGTAAGTTACACCAATTCACAATTGTAATGGGAAGATGAGAGATGCAAAAAATGTAATATGGATAAATCTAGATAGTGATAGTTAAATTTGAATGAATGAATTTAATAAAAATTATGTCAGAAATTTATTAAATCCTATGCTATCTGTATTAGCATAAGGGAGAAAAACTTTAGCTTTAGTAGTCTTGGTTGTTTTCGGAGATTGAATAGGACTATATATGTTCTTTTATTTTATTATTAATAAATAATCTTTTTTTTTGTTGGTTAACCATTATGAATATGTAATGTTTAAATGTATAAATTTAACGGGAGTAATGTTGTGATATAATGATGATGAATATAATATTTCTTAAAATTTTAAAATTATAATTAGGGATAGATTTAGGATTTAGTTGTCCCAATAATAATAAAACTTATATATGTGTCTTTGGTTTCTCACTGAATTTTAAAATATCGAGTTCTCATCACTAAACTTATTTAAATGTTGGACGTTACTCACTAGCATAACATTTGTTTCAAATTCTACTGAAATTGGTGATGTGGCGACGAAATACACATGTGGCGTGCCGTTACGTAGTTACCAAATTACCACGTAAAAAAACTTCTTTCATTGCTCATTAAAATTTAAAAAACGTTTACGACTGCTTACTATATTTCAAAAAATATCTTTGATTCTTCATTGAACTTTGACTTGATTGAATTTTGGTCACTAAACTTATAAAAATGACACGTCTCTTGTTCGCTAAAAATGTGGATTACAAGTGCATGCGGCGTCGTGTACAGGTAATAAAATGGACAAACGAGTCCGAATTGTTGATCCTTCAAGAAATGATTACTCAACTACACAATAGTAAAATTTAATTTTAACAACGAAACACACAATAAATTTGAATTTCCCTAATGATGAAAATAGCTCAAATTCTACAAAAATGACGAAAAGATCACTGACATAAGAGTTTAATTTTATTATTTGATCTTTTATTATTTTGTAGAATTTTAAGTTATTTTTATCATTTGCAAAATTCAAATTTATTGTGTTTCGTTATTAAAATTGAATTTAACTATTGCTTAATTGAGTAATCATTCATTGTGTAATCGATAACTCGGAGTCGTTTGTCCATTTTATTACTTGTACATGACAGGTATGCTTGTAGTACATATTATTTAGTGAACAACAAGCCTAAGACATTTTTATAATTTCAGTGACCAGAATTCGATCACCTCAAAATTCAGCGAGTAATCGAAGAAATTTTCCAAAATTTAGTGAGTAATAAAAGACACTTTCTTACCTAGGAATTTGGCAATGGCGTGATAGGGCGTTGACTGTGCATTTCGTCAACTACGTCACACATTTTGTTAGAGATTTGAAATAGATATTATGCTGGTGATTAATGTTCAATGTTTAGATACATCGTGGCCAAAACTCGACATGTTTTTAAAATTTAGTGAGCAATTGAAGATACAGACATAAGTTCAGTGATTATTGGGACAATTAACTTTAGATTTGGAGTGAGATAGATATAAAAGCGAAGTGGATATATAATCCCTAATTTTGACTTAATTTTTTAACAAAATTTTAAGAGTAGCATAGCTGGTACTTAACAACTATCTATAATACTAGTAGTATTAAATTACAGTTTCAATTAAATAGATAACACAATTCACATTTAATTGAATTGATCACATAATGTCACACAAATTGGTATTCTAACATTACTTGTGCTAAATAGTATTATTCAAATTTTAAACCACACAAAACATGGACATAATATTTAAATTAGAGTCCGCCTGATTGCGAGCATAAAATTTGTATGGAAAGAAAACAAATTTTAGGCAATTCAACTACTTAGAAATTATTATTTAAATGTGTTTGATTGATTTATTTTTCAACCTAAAAGATATTATACTTGTTATTTTTTATTGGTGGATAGACGAGAGAAAGAAAGAGTAAATTATCTAAAAAATAAAAACCACCTCTCCATAAAAAAAAATATTTTTTTTGTTTTCAAAAAAAAAAAAAAGGTCACTCGATTAAAAGTAGGAAAATATTTTCTGTGAAAAATTGTAAATTAAACAGTACAAAAGTAGGAAATTAAATAATAAAAAAAAAACACAGTTTTCATGAAAAATATTGGCAATCAAACGCATTCTTAATGAATTTAATAAAGATAATTTTGGAATGTAATATTTATTAAAAATTTGAATATGGACAAATTTAGAGTAAGATAAATAGACAAAAATAATACACGCTCACTCCAAACGTGCTCTCTTTGTATACAAAGTGCTATTTGAACATCATTCTTTAAAAATTCATTTTCTTAAAAATTTATTTTTAATTACATATTTTTCTAATAAAACATTTTTACGTATAAATTCAAAAAATACTTGCGATATATATTCTCCATAAAATGGGGTCAAAAGGGAGAAAAATATAAAATTACCGACGCTCAACACGAGCGACTGGAAATGGAAGATTGTTATGCAAATACCATTTCGTCGTAATGCATATTGTTGTTTAGCAGGAAGGGCTGTCGTTTTTGTAGTTGTTAACATGGCCGGCCGGCGGAGTAAATTGTAAGACCCTGTTCATTAAACGAATGTCATCATTACATTTATCTTGTTTTGTCATGCTTGTAGAGTGCCAAACAATGATGATTTTTCGACAGATAGTGGGGAATCGAGTGTTGAATTGGCTTCTAAGACAAGCTTAATCATTAAAAGTCAAGTTTAAGCATTTCTTTTTCTCTGTGTCTGTCTTCATGATGATTTGTTGGGATATTTGTGGGGAAAAAAGCGTTGGTCGGATAGAGTGCAAAGCAATAACTTGAGGTAGTATGAAAATATCATTCTTGGTTTAGTGTCATCCCTTGAGAATTGTGGGTTTTGTGTGATCAGTTTGCTAGGAAGTGTATAAAGAATTATATTTTCATTTGAAGGAGAGTGCAGCCATGGCAGCCTTCTGGCTGCTTTTCTGCTGTCTGGTTATCTTGACATGGATCAGTGCAATCTCTTCTGAGACGAACCCGCAAGATGGTATAGATTTGCTGATGAAATGTTTGCGTTTTTGTCTGACTGGAAGTTTTGAACTCATGAATGTCTATTTTATACAAACTCAGATGAGCGAAAAAATTGATAGAAACTTTTGATAGTAATGCCAAAAGGAGTTCTCAGAGGCTTCATATTTTGTAATCATATCATTATATTAGTATACATGATAAAAGTGATTTGATTGATAGAGTTTCTGTAAGATTCTTTTTGATGCATAGAGCATATCTGTATTTATGAAAAATGAATGCTGATGCAGCTGCTGTACTCCGATCATTGAAAGATCAATGGGGAAACACGCCCCCGAGTTGGGATAAATCAGATGATCCTTGTGGAGACTGGGATGGAATTATCTGCAACAACTCCACCTTACGGGTCACTGCAATGTGAGTATCTTACAGCTGTACTATTTTTTGTCAACAGCATCAAATCGTGCCAGAAATACACCTGGGTGGGGGGAGAGGTTTTATGGATATCTTGTGTTTTGCTATACAATTGATGCTTATGAATTTGTGTTGTGTTGTCTTTGAATTTTCAGAGGACTATCAACAATGGGACTAACAGGGACCATGACTGGTGATATTGGGGGGCTCACTGAACTGATTTCCTTGTGAGTTTTCTTACACCTTTCACATACTGAAACTAAAGAACTTTTGTTGGCTTGGCCTATAAAATATATTCTGATATTGAGTGTTACAGAGGCAATATCCATTACTGTATACAAGAAGAGTGTTGATGAACATAAAATAGCACATCTTTTTTTACTAACTATTCAATATATTTTTGATCTGAGTGTTTATATTTAGCCTAAGATTTTAAGCTACTGATTGCAGGGACTTGTCATTCAACCCTGGCATCACAGGTCCCCTTTCTCCACAGCTTGGAGATCTGCAAAATTTGAACATATTGTAAGATCTAATAACATAACTCTCAACTTGTCTCTTTTGCTAGACACAGAGATCAATATGCATGAATTTTTATGTAAGTTCCATATATCTTCTGCAGAATTCTAGCAGGGTGTAGCTTTTCTGGCAATATACCAAGTGAATTGGGAAAACTTGCAAACCTATCTTTTCTGTAAGAATTTCTGGCGTTGTCATATTCATTGATTTGTTCTTATGAAATCATCTCTTTATCTTACGAAATTGAAACATGCCTTGCAGGGCGCTTAACACCAATAACCTAACTGGGAATATACCACCTTCCCTTGGCAAACTTTCTGAACTTTACTGGCTCGACCTTGCTGAAAATGAGTTGACAGGGCCTCTCCCTGTATCAACAGTGCTAGCTCCAGGGCTTGACCTCCTTAAAAAGGCAAAACACTTGTGAGTGTTTTTTAATTTTCCAAATCGGTTCGTTTTTCCTTTAAATAATTTAATTTGATTACCACTTCAAGTTTGCTGAGGCTATAGCTTTGCAGCCATTTCAACAAAAACCAGCTTTCAGGTGAAATTCCAGAAAAGCTTTTTAGCTCGAATATGTCTCTAATACATGTGTAAGTTTGAAGCTAACGTCACTTTTTCTAATCTTGAAACCGTCATTCAATTCTCATTTGTGGTGAAACGATGGCAGACTGTTCGATGGGAATCAATTGGAAGGGAGCATTCCGTCCACAATAGGAGAGGTTCTTACACTTGAGGTTCTGTGAGTAAACTCCTTACATAACTTTCATCTCTTACTCCACACCATTTTCCTTTTTTTTTTTGGGACAAATTATGCTTTATCTTTGTGTAACCTGGTTTATGTGTCCAGTCGACTTGATCGAAATGGCCTGACTGGAAGTGTCCCATCGAACCTCAACCATCTCGCAAATATAGCTGAATTGTGGGTATATCTTTTCAGTCCAATAAAAACGTAAATGTTTCTGGGAGAGACTAATGATTATTCACTAACATTCGTCTGTATCATGTAGGAATTTGGCTCACAATATGTTGACTGGTAAATTACCAAATTTAACCGGAATGAATCTCCTCGGCTATGTGTAAGAGAAATTTCACTAGTCCAGAAACGTACTCTCTTCTGACTGATTTTGTTCATTAATGTGCTATTTTCACATTTTGGCAGGGACTTGAGCAACAACTCTTTTCAGAAAACAGAGGCTCCAGAATGGTTCTCAACTTTACAGTCTCTAACTACTTTGTGAGTAATTGATTGATGCAAAACATAGAAAGTTAGTCAAACCCAGAACTTATCTTACCTTATAAATGAAGAACCAAAAACCATCTCATCTTTGAAATCTGATATGGTGTTAGGGTAATTGAACATGGACCGCTCCAGGGATCGCTGCCACCTGAAGTTTTTAGCTTACCTCAGATTCAGCAAGTGTAGGTCTATAATAATGTTAAAGCAAATAGTTTGATATATCCATGTAAGAAGTGAAGTAAGCTCATTGATGAGATCTTGTAAAACAATGGCAGGAAACTGAAGAATAATGCCTTGAGTGACAAATTAGATATGGGCGGAAACATTAGCCAGAAGCTTCAACTAACTGATTTGCAGGACAACGATATATCATCAGTGACGCTTAGTTCTGAATACAAAAGTACATTAATGTAAGAGATTTCGTTACTCATGGAAATTGGAGCAGATATGCATGTATATTTTACCCTTAATCATCGAATCTCTTTTTATGTGCTTCAGACTAATTGGGAACCCTGTGTGTGAGACTGCGCCAGAAAATGTGGTTTACTGTCAGCTTCAACAATTGGCTAAACCTTATTCGACCAGCCTAGCAAATTGTGGAAGCAAATTGTGTTCCCCTGAAGAAAAATTGAACCCACAAAGTTGTGAATGTGCTTATCCATACGAAGGAACATTATACTTCAGAGCACCCTCCTTCAGGGAATTGTCTAATGCAAGTGTGTTCCATTCTCTAGAAATGAGCCTTTGGGTGAATCTAGAGCTCTCTCCTGGGTCAGTTTCTCTGCAGAACCCCTTCTTCAACGTTGACGACTATCTTCAGGTGCAGCTGGATCTTTTTCCATCCGATGCGAAGTATTTCAATAGGTCAGAAGTTCAGAGACTTGGTTTTGCATTAACTAAGCAAACTTACAAGCCTCCAAAAGAGTTTGGACCCTACTATTTTACAGCAGATTCGTACATTTTTCCAGGTAAAATTGATTACTTTATAATTCCAGTTCAAAATCAATTCATCAGCGTAACATTAATCTGTAAAAACTAGTAATAATAATTACATTGGACCAGATGAAGGCCGGGGGACTCGTGTTAGCTCGGGTGTGATTGTTGGGATTGCTACTGGCTGTGCATTTTTGGTCCTGGTGCTTGCAGGGCTAGCAACATATGCTCTACGACAAAAAAAACGTGCTGAACAAGCCATATCATTAAGTAAACCATTTGGTAATTCTCACTTTTATATGGTATTGGGTTGTAATATCATGGCTCTGTTGTTGATATGGTACCTTAAAAAAATTTCTTAATTTCTTGATTCCCTGCATCCAGCATCTTGGGCTCCAAGTGGCACAGATAGTGGAGGAGCACCACAACTAAAAGGAGCTAGATGGTTCTCTTATGACGAGATCAAGAAATGCACCAATAACTTCTCTCAAAGCAATGAGATTGGCTCTGGAGGCTATGGCAAAGTTAGTAATAAAGATACTAGTTGGTACCTGTAGAGCATTGAATTTTCTTATCCCATATTATTTGTTTTTGTGTTTTGTAGGTGTACAGGGGGATTCTCTCAAGTGGACAAGTAATTGCAATCAAAAGATCTCAACAAGGTTCCATGCAAGGAGGACTCGAGTTTAAGACTGAAATCGAGTTGCTTTCACGAGTTCATCACAAAAACCTTGTTGGCCTTGTGGGATTTTGTTTTGACCAAGGAGAACAGATGCTGGTATATGAATTCATGCCTAATGGGTCACTAAGGGAGAGTTTAACTGGTAAGTTCGATTCCACATTATATACCGGGCAACATTGGCTGCATTATTTATTCTGAATTCCGAGAATGAAAAAAAAGTAGAACAACCTAGAGGGTCAAAGAGGCTTATACCTGTGAAACAACAGCGGCAAAACGACATTAGAGCAAGCATTATAAACAACTTAGATCTAATGAAAAGTTTCTCGTTGGAAATTGCTATTGAAAATAATCTTATAGACTATATTCAGTACATATGCTGCAAAATTTACCATTCCCCTCGCTTTACCACCATGGGACTGCAAATGGTAATAATTAGAAGATATTGTTCCCGAGATTAAGTCTTCAATCTGAATCATTTATCCCAACATCAACACACACACAAACACACACACAATGCAATTGAGTAGTTCAATATTACTTCATTTATAAGAGTGAGGGCACAGTAAAGTATTTCACCCCGCTTTTATGCACTCTAAATTAAGACGTTTTATCAGTTGTGCAATAAATATACATGCTAGGGATTATAAGATTTGGTGCTAGATAACTATACTTCTGAGAAAAGCTCCACAATTATTCCATACAATGTAAATGCACCAGTTCACGAACACCTCTGCCATGCGAACACGTCAATCTTATCTCGAATGTTTCAGATAATGTTTTTGGATATTTTAGGAAAATTCGAAAACGTGCTTATGTGAAGTCTGATTAACTGATGAAGCAATCCTATTGTTTCTTACGAACTTGCTGTACACTGTTGAACCTTCATAGGGCAAAGAGATTTTTTTTTTTTGTCGTAATGTCGGAGAAAATAATCTGCCAGCTGAGTTCAAAATATACATCATTACATAAACGTCATTCATGATGCATTCATGTTATTGAAGCCATAGATGGAAGGAGCCTGTTAAATTCTAATAATCAAATGGAATTTATTTTTATGTCATGGACAGGAAAAAGTGGAATTCATCTAGGTTGGGAGAGGAGGATACGGACAGCACTTGGTGCAGCTAGAGGACTATCTTATCTACATGACCTTGCTAATCCTCCAATAATTCATCGGGATGTCAAGTCTACCAATATTCTGTTGGATGAAAATCTAACGGCTAAGGTTGCAGATTTTGGCTTGTCTAAGCCAATGCCTGACGCTTCCAAAGGGCACGTCTCCACTCAAGTTAAAGGCACGTTGGTGAGTAATACAGCTCCTAAATTATAGGAGAATGTTCATATGATGACTAGAAGGATTCCTTTCCCTTGAAGTTGCAAATCAATTGGAATGTGTTGAACCACCTCATCTTAAAGTTTGAGCTGTTACAGGGAGACAATTTATTTACTTAAATGTAATCCTCAACATGCTCCTCACGTGCAGGGCGTATTTTGTTTTTATCAACGGCACGATACTTGCACAACTTTTTATAAATGGGTGACAACGAAACTTGAAATTAAGACCTATATCTCTTTTGAATTCACGTTGAATTATCTCATATAAAAGTTTAAACCGTTTGAGAGGGGACTATTTATTTATATAGATTTAATCTTCAATGACACATTCTTCTGCTTTTATATTAACATCTTTTTTGCCATTAAATTGTCAACCTTTTAAATAATTGGGGTTTTGGCCTTAACATTGTCGATAAATCACAACTTTTTGAGTAACTTTATATTCTAATGCTTGTGCTTGTTCGCAGGGTTATCTAGATCCGGAATACTATATGACACAACAATTAACTGAGAAAAGTGATGTCTATAGTTTCGGTGTGGTAATGCTTGAACTGATAACTGCAAAGCAGCCCATTGAGAAGGGAAAATACATTGTACGTGAAATAAGATTAGCAATGAACAAGAATGATGAAGTGCACTATGGATTAAAAGAAATGATGGATCCGGCCATTGGAAACACTCCAAATCTTATAGGATTCCCTAGGTTTCTTGAATTGGCATTGCAATGTGTTGAAGAACTAGCCTCTGACCGTCCAACAATGAGCGAAGTGGTGAAGTCCCTCGAAACAATTTTACTAAACGATGGCCTAAACACAAACTCAACATCTGCATCCTCATCTGCCACGGACTTTGGATCTGCGAAAGGCGCCCGCAGACATCCTTACAATGATTTTTTACCTAGAAAGGATACCAATGAGAGTGATGCCTTCAAGTACAGCGGGGGATACGCACTCCCACCAAAAGTTGAACCAAAATAGCAGTACTACTACATACCTTGAAAGGATGCAAATGAGAGTGATGCCTTCAAGTACAGCGGGGGATACACACTCCCACCAAAAGTTGAACCAAAATAGCGGTACTACTACATGGCTTTTCAATCATTAAATAATTGTTCTTTTTGTTAAATAAATTTAGTTACATATGCAAATAGATTTACAAAGTTTTCTTTTGTGCTAATATTTGCTGAGAGAACTATTTCATAACTTGTGGATTGGATAATTTATTTTTACCTGTTGGACATTTTTACATCACTGTGTGACCACTCAACAAATCACTCTAAAATACTTTCAAAATTACTACTCTTCTGTCTAGTAGATATTTCTTACCACCCTCCAAGAAAAAAAAAAAAAAAATTCTCGAACAAGGGCTTAATATTTTTTTTGAAGTATGTATTTATTGTGTTAGTTTATTTGAATTTCATTTAAGTGTCTATCTTTTTTTGTTTTTCCCTTTTTGCAGAATTGAGATTTAATATAGTGGGGTAAAGTTCTTATTGTCAAATATTTTATTGAGAAAGTCAAGTTACATGGTATGTGAAAACACAATCAATTTCTAATAGAACAATGCATCTTTGACTAAGTTTTCAATTTGCTCATAAGAATTTCTTTTAGATGATAATTTATTTTATATTGTATTAAGAATGTATACAATGTCACTTTTTAGTTAAAAAATCTTACTTAATTTGAAACATTATTTTTTACTGTCAGAACACTTTTCACATGATTACCTGATTTTAGGGGAAAAAAAGGAGGGAGAAAGAGAGAGCCTACAAGCATAAAGCTAAATTGGTTATAAATTTTGTAATAGTAATTTTTTGGAGAATGTGTAGTTAAAATGAGAAAAAAAAATTATACAAAGGTGTCTTGATAATTTCCCAAAATGATACAAGTTATTGTAATCGAAACTTTCAGCTCAACTGCCATTAAAGTGAGCAAACTTCAATTTGAAGTAATCAGGTCATTTAATTGCAAGTTGATTGCAATCAAAACACTCTATTTGGGCTTCATGAGATGGCCATGTTGATCTACATTAATTTTTTATAATCATTTTTCTACTAATTTTCAACCACACATTTTTCAATAAAATAATATTTTTCATCACATCAATAATTTTTCCTTCTTTTTCATCCACATATTCCCCATCATATCAACAGTAAAAATGCATTCATATAACCAAAATGTGTTGGATATTTTCAACATATATGGGGCCACACGTATATTAAAATGTGTACTGTGTTTCTGCAAATATGTGTTGAAGATGAATGTAAATGTTTAAATTGTGAGTTGGAATGGATTTTGTGGTTAAATGTAGTCGTAGTTGGAAACTGGTGAAAAGTCATCTGGGATTTAATTACTTCGAGGTGATACATTCCCAAATTTAAACCTTTCAAAGAATGCTTCTGCGGAGTATAAAATAAGCATTGATCTCTAAATATTATTCAATAGAGCAATTTTTGAGAGATGGAAGGAGTCTTTTTTCCCTTTTATTGGACGACCATACAAGTTTTTGTCGAAAATTGTAATCCTTGATTAACGGAACAACAATGTCGTTCTTTCTTTAACAAGATATCGTGATAGCATTTATTGTTCATGTTGACTACAATACACGTGACAGTTGCGTAGCTTAGATTGTTTGAAGAACGTGTTTAGTATGTAGTATACTACAATGAATAAAACTTAAAAACTTCTTTTTCTTTCGTAATATCATCTACTACCGTATATTCTACCTTTCAAAATAGTTCTGTTATCACAACTTAGGAATCAGTCACTTAGCAAATTGATGAAAAGAAAAACCAACTGAAAACAAGCATGGAAATCCAGTGCAGCTTCAACTCATTTGAGAG
>CAIGRB010131143.1:2472-23404 GCA_903798255.1 Fraxinus quadrangulata
TATTTATATATTATTATTTTTTTGCGAGGCACGAGCTGAGCCGGCTCGTGGCTCGCATTTTACACGTGGGCTCGCCTTCAATGAGCCCACTAGCTCGAGCAGCTCGTTAAAATGACTAGCCGGCTACGAGCCTTCTCTGCTGGCTAGGGCTCGGGTTAGTTTTTGTCGAGCCAAGCAATTGAGCCGACAAGCCACTCGACTAGGTTGCCACCGCTACTCGATACTTACAATCAAGGTCATACCTGCATTTCGCAGGGTTTGAGGCGAATTTCAGAATTTGATCTCCTAAATTGTAACAAGTAATCGATTTTTTTTTCATTTATAAGAATTTTATGGAACTAAATTTGTTGACTTAAAATTAATAATAAAACAAAAAATAAAATATTCAAAATTTTTATGTAACAATGAAATAATAACACGAAAACGTTCTAAACGATCACTTAAATACAACTCGTTTTACGATTTTAGAGGCAAAAATATCAATCAATTTTGAATAGTCAAATTATTCAATAATTTCTTTTTCAATGGATAACATGGCTAGTACAGTTGATCGAAGATAAGTTTTGACCAACTTTAACTTGAAGAAACTTCTTTCTGCTGATGCAATTGTAATTGATATAGTTAACAAAAACTTGTATGCAATGCAAACATTTGAGAAACAACAATTCATTATCTTGAAGTAATGTGGCAAATCAGTTGCTCTTTTTGTTTCTCTAGGTAAATAGTACTTCAAGACTGTCAATTCTGAACATAAGTCATCAGTAATAATGTTTGAACGTCCATTATATTCAAATGCCACTCAAAATTCTTACAAGATTTCAACAAACTTTCAACATACGTACTCTTTAACCTCTCCAAACTAAACAAAAATTCAAATATATCTTTATAATGTTTAAATTGTTCAAAATGAATTTGAAGTGAAGATCGACTTTGATCAATTATAAAGAGAAAATAATTAACTCTACATCTCAGGCTGTCGCTAGACTGTTGCCTCTTCTTTGCCCGAGCGACAAATTGTCGCTGGGCCCTCGCTCAAGCGATAGTGCTGTCCAAAAAATTTTTATTTCACGATTTCAAGACTTTTTATTTGACCCATTCGTTTCTTGACCTAACTATAAATATCAGAATTCACCTGCACGTTTTTTCAAGGTTGAATATTGAGAAAAAAAAGTCTAGAGATTGAATCCACTATATTATTGCTTTCAACCTTCATCTTGTATGAGATCTTTTGAGAGAAAAATATCAGTTCAATAATTCAAATATCAAATTACTACTTCCTCTACATCTGATCAGAGTTCTGAAAATCAAAGGAAGTTGACAGTAGTTCCTGTCTGTGAGAACAAGTTATTTTTCGTGATCCATGTGATATAAATGAATTCACAAGGCTTGGAATGCTGCAGGGTAGCAGATTCCACGAAGAGCTTTCGCAACAACAGTTAAGAATTGGTGTAGGGGAGCACGGGATCCACGGAGAGCTGTAATGAGTACAGTTGGGTGATCAGTCAGTACGAATCGTCTACTCTGGTAGACTATAAGTTGTTATATTCATTTATAGTGGATTGACTGACAAAGTGCAGAGTTTTTTCCTGTTGGGTTTCTCCGTGATCATTCTGGTGTTTGATTTATTGCTTTATTATTTGTTATTTATTATACAACTGCAGTAATTCAATTGAGGATATATTGACTTGAATGTTTAACCATCTAGTTAAGAATTGAAAGTGACTTGTTGCTATTTAATTAGTTAGTAATTTTAAATTCTGCTTATTACACATATTCACCTACCTCTAGGTGTTGTTAGGGTCGAACTACGCGTTTCTCAATTGGTATTAGAGTCTTACATCGATTGTTGACCCTTTTTTACATATACTAGATGAGTTAGTCTTTGTCTGTGCCTCCATTCTTCTACGGAAGCAATTATGTCTACTGAAAAGTTCGAATAAGAGCTTTTCTTAAGACTTTGGATGAATGTATTTGGATAAGTGTGCAAAATTGTGGACTCCGCCTACAATAACTATTGCTGGTGTAGTTACACCCACTAATATCTCACTGTTGACCAAAACTAATTTGGATGAGTGTAACTGGAACAGTAAGAACCTTCATGCCCTGTTCATGGCTGTGTCTACTGAAGAGTTTAGACATGTATCGATGTGTGAAACTGTAAAAAAGTTTGGAATATTCTAGAAACCACACACGAGGGAACTAAAACTATTAAGAACTCTAAACTACAGATGTTAACCATTAGGTTTGAAGAGATAAAGATGGTTGATGATGAGACATTTGATAGTTTCTATGGTAAACTCAATGACATTGTCAATTCGAGTTTTAATTTAGGTGAGAAGATCCCCTAGACCAAAATTGTTAGGAAAGTCCTTAGATCATTGCCTGAGAGGTTTAGACCTAAGGTCATTGCTATAGAAGAGGGTAAGGACTTGGATGAGGTTAAATTGAAGAACTCGTGGGATTCCTTCAAACTTATATACTCACTGTCTCACAACCTAAAAGGGTTAAATCCATCGTCATGAACAATGTTAGAGAAGTTGAGAGCGAATCCACTGACACTGGGACCCTTAGGGATGACGAAATTATGTATTTCGTTAAAAATTCTAGAAGGTGATGAGGAATGGAAGAAAGCCTCAGGAGCGAAATAGGGAGGTCCTTAGTAAATTCTCTAGAAATAGACGTGAGAAAAACATTTCTAGGACTCCCGATTTGAAATCTCAATATATCCATGCCATGAGTACAAGGGGTATGGTTACATTAAGAGTGAATGTCCTAATTTGAAGGGGAGTTCGGGTAAAGAACGTTGTAAGACTTTAGCCGTGACCATGAGTGAAGAGGAGTCAGATTCCAGTTCTCATAATGAGGCATCTGGTGGTGAGGAAGAACAAAAATACATGGCCTTCACTTCGATTGCTACAATCGAATCTGACTGTGAGATTTAAAAAGTTGAAAGGGAGGATGAGAGTGAGAAGTCTGAGGAAGAGTCCGATGATGAGACCAACATTCACGAATCCTATCATAAATTGTTTGAGGAGAGTCTCAAGATTAAGAAGGTCAATAAAGCCGTCTTGAAAAAGGTGAACGAGTTTGAACTTGAATGTATGAAACTGTTAAGTCACCTTCAGGACTCGACTAGAAAATTGAGTGAGTTGAAGCTGGTTAATGAAAACTTGGAAATTAAAGTTAAATCATTAACTACTGATCTTGCTAAATCTAATGCTCAACTTCAATCGTTTATGAGTGGCTTGCAGAAGCTGGACAATTTGCTTGGGATGAACAATCCTGTTGGAAATAGGCATGGCATGGGTTATGTTGATAACTATGATGCTACTGCTAGCACGTACAGGATCACGTTCGTTCATGCCACTAACAAAGTTCCGAAAATTGCTTATCCTAAACCCAAATGAGAGCAGGCTATATGATCGAGTCCTGCTAAATAGCGTAGGGACAATCATCCTACATTTCGTCAACTACCACCGAGCAGGTTTAAACCTAGGTTCATTCCGACTTGCCACCACTGTGGTGCTCTGGTACACACCAGTCCGAGATGTCGGAACTGTGTGACTCAAAGTAAAAATCAAGATTTCACTAGCAAGGTTAACGTTCTTGCAAATCAAGTTAGCCACTTAACTAAGATGATGCCTTGGTTGACTCAATTAACTTCTACTTTTAAGAAAGTCTGGATTAAGAAGAGCGACCTGGAAGGTCGTAAAAATAGTCGTGCTCTTCACAGTAAGGGCATTCATATTTTACCTTGATTTAGGATTCAGGTACATGCATATATAGTTCATTGTGTCCATTCATTCATGTAAGTATCCCATTCATTTTTGTGGTATTTTTTTTCCTGCATTTACTTGCTTTATGTGCTGATTTCTAAAAACGAAAGAAAGAGAGAACAAAAAGGTTGTTGTAAGAAATTAGTTTTACAATATGATATACGATACACTAGAATTTGTAAGTCGTAATCATTCATGAGTCAATTTAGTGATCTGTAATATAATTCGCATTGCTAGCTTAGGATACTTTTGGAGTATTTAATATAAGTCTCTTTATATATCATCTGCACTGCACACACTATGAACTTGATAGTGGGACTCTATCGCGTATGTGAGATTTGGGATACTGTCACATGCTAGTAGGGCGACTTTGAACATGAATTAACCATCTTATTTAGACCTAAGCTCGAGATAACCCCTGTAATAATAAGTGATTATAAGAAAATAATAATAATAATAAACCTGGTGCCTATTGTCAACTTACTTGGGTTAACCGACCTAAAATTCGTTACAAGGGTTATGTGAGTTGCTTAATGAAAAAAAGTCTGCACTTAAGATGAAAAACAATATATATGAGCATTCTTGCTTACTGGTGTGATATAAGATAATTGTTTTATGTTGCAATTCAGGGGGAGAAAAGACTTTCTCCATAAAAATAAGCTTTCATATGTAGGTTTTAATGTGCTTTACTGGTTTGACTTTCATAAGTAGAAGAATATACTTATTAGTAGTGATATTTTGCAAGTCATTTATCACAAAATTAAGGCTTGGAGTCCTACTATCAAAGGATTAGTGACACTTAACACATATGAGTCACTTATATCATTTACTCCATAGGTATTTTGAGTTAGATTTGTGGGAATATTTACTGTTCATTGCATACACTTATGATTGCTTACGTTTCCTTTATTAAGTTTTTGTATGTTATTAAATTGCATATCATTGTGTTTTGCATTTTATATTTGAAGGGTCGTTAGGGAGAGATATAGATACTTATATATTGTCTATCTGTTTTTACATCTGCATATTCATATTTTTTTTGGCATTTATATTTTTTTATCCCTTGTCATTTTGTGAGAAAAATGGGGAGTAGAGTTTTTGAAGGGAGTATATATTCTTATTTTCACGGGATATGTTTTATTATTTTATTTACTTACTTGTTTTTCAACTTTTGATTTTAATTCTGCTAAACTAAGTTTGATATTTTAGTAGTATCAATGTATCATTGTAGTATGTTGGGTTGCATTGATACTATATCTTAGTATAGCTTGTGATAAAAAAAATGAAAAATATGTTTTTTAAGTTACAGTTGCTTAAATGACACATACAAATGAACTGTGATTATTATTGATTATGTCTTCCACACATTTTACACTGGTATTTGAATTGTCTATTTCATGAAACAGGTGCTGCAGCGTTCGTTCAAGACAATTGTTAGTTGTTGATTGTGTTATTGTTTGAGTTTGTAAACTTTTATTTGATTACTGAATTGACATAAATTATTGTTTTGTCGCAGAATGTCAAAGGGGGAGTTTATTAGGTTTTAATTGATTTTGTAATTGACAAATTCTGTGGTCAAAAGGCCTTAATTTGATAAGATGTAAAACTTCAACGAGTAATGTGCAATCTATTTAAAAGTTAGTTAGGAGGTCTAGGATTTCGAATTTGGAATAAGGAGGAAAACGGCGTGGATTTTCGCTGGATTGTCGCCAAGGGCTGACTCGAGCTACAAAAGCAGAAATATCGTCGTTAGATCGTCGTCCCTCCTTCGCTCGAGCGACAAGCTGTCGCTTGACCGTCGTTGAGCCCTCGCTCGAGTGATAGTACTGTCTGGAAAATTATTATTTCGCGATTTCAAGACTTTTTACCCGACCCATTCGTTTCTTAACCTACATATAAATATCAGAATTCACCTGCACGTTTTTTCAAAGTTAAATATTGAGAGAAAAAGTCTAGAGAGTGAATACACCATATTACTTTTTTCAATATTCATCTTGTGTGAGATCTTTTGAGAGAAAAACATCAGTTCAATAATTCAAATACCAAATCACTACTTCCTCTATATCTGGTCAGAGTCTGAAGATCGAATGAAGTTGATAGGAGTTCATGTATGTGAAGAACGAGTCATTCTTCGTGATCTACGAGAGTAAACGAATCTACAAGGTTTGGAGTGCTGCGGGTAGCAGATTCCACGGAGAGCTTTGATAACAATAGCTAAGGATTGGAGTAGGGGGCATGAGATCCATGGAAAGCTATAAGGAGTGCGGTCAAGTGATCAGATTGTACGGGTCATCTAGTCTGGTAGAATGTACGTTGTTATATTCGTTTATAGTGGATTGACTAGTAAAATGCTCGAAATTTTTCCCAATTAGGTTTCTCCATGATCATTCTGGTGTTTGATTTATTACTTTATTATTTGTTGTTTATTATACAACTGCGATAATTCAACTTAGGAAATATTGACTTGAATGTTTAACCATCTAGTTAAGAATTAAAAGTAACTTGTTGCTATTTAATTAGTTAGCAATTTTAAATTTCGTATTTTACACCTATTCATCTACCTCTAGATGTTGTTAGGGTTGAACTATGCGTTTCTCAAATTGCATGTCCAAAAATTTTAAATTTCTCTAATAAGTTCGGTCTTGCTTGTATTGGATCATGATCGGTCATTTCTATGTTTACATTCTTCAAAAGATTTTAATTCAACATCTTCGCTTTCTTTTCATTTTAGGTACTTAAAATTCTTTCGGTGATTACAAAAGTTATGTCGATGTATTCTCCAAGAGTATATATCTTCTCAATGAACATTATTTACTATTTGTTCCATTTTTCTTTTGAGAATTTTTATATTGAAAAAATTGTCATTACGCTTCAAGCATGACATATATTTAATAAATATGGTGTTAACGAATTGTCTGCCTGGGTCTTCAATCTAAGTTGAACTTTTACAATTGGGGTATGAGATTTTAGTTAATAAATTATCCGTCGAACTTTTGATTTAAACAATCTTTTATGGGAATCCAAATAACATAATTGTGCGATATTTTTTATTCTTTTCAACTACTTAATTCCTTCTCCCAATGATGAGAAAATCATCTCATCATATATATTCTCAACATTTATTGAGCACTCATCTTTGCGCACTATGGTTGAGCAATTGGAACATATATTGCATGATAAAAATGCTTGATAGATATTATTAGGCTCCTGACCAAATTCAAAATTATAAAAGGGAGAATATCATGTTAACATGATGAGTACCTAAATTGCTGCTTGTAAAATAAAATTCTCTAAGCAGAAACTTAAGCCTTTATATTCCCATTAGTATTTGTTTAGCAATATTCTGGAGGCATTTAATAAAATGTTCTATTAAACAATGTACGATAAGACGTTGCACAATCACCTCACTAATATTCACCAAAAGTTTCAGGACAGATATTTATTAGTATTATCAGTACAAACTCAAGTGTGCATATTATTGAGAAACATATTTATAAAAAAAAAATAGTTAGATGGTAAGGCTACAATAGTGATTCATACAGCAAGCGCGAAATTACAAAATGGTGGTTATATTACTACTGTATATTTTTTTTATAAATATGTTATGTTTTCGTTCAAAAATATTGTTAATGTACTTTAAACATGTAATTGCATTTTTACCACGTTATTTATTTTGCTTATTCAAAAATACAATGGACAAACGGATCTTTTTACTTCATCTTAAAGAAAATTTTGAAGAGAAACTATAATCAGGAACAATTTAAATTAATTTGAGAATAAGATTATGATAAAAATAAATTTGAGAAGGTTATGAAATATAATTATCAAAAAAAGTAATGTTATTTATTATTATGATGATAAATTATCGGTGATATGACAACTCATTATCCTTACATCCTCCTCCTCTCTCATATAAATTAAATTGTTCATTCTCATTATTCAACATGTACGACACATCATCGAATATTTATCATCATAATGATAGATAACATTATTTTATTAAAACTTGTGATTATATTTATCCGTTACATAAACAACATCAATCATGCTATGCTGTTATGGAGGGTTTCAAACCCTCCCCGATAGCACACTCATACTATGGGAGCATTTTTTTGCATTTTTTATTCATATGGGTCCCACACGTGTGTAGATAAATTAAGGAGTCAAATATTTTCTGATTAGAGAGTCTGCTATGCTGTCAGGAAGGGTTTGATACTCTCGCTGACAATACATTTAGAATAGAGGGAGATGAGCACTTTTTTGAAATTTTTATTCGCATGGATCTCAAGCAAATCTTACTCATGTGAGAGTGTGTCAACCAATATGACAATTTTTTTCTAGCAAAAGTGCTCAATTCAACAACAATTAATAAGTACGTAACTAGTGCCAAGTCCACTTTAAAATCTTGGACTGTTTCGCGCGCTCAACTCGCTCAGGTATACGCAGGATCTCGAATTTTGATGTCACTTCAGTGGTGTACACATCATAATCCTACAGTAGTAAATGTCTGTGCGAATCCCTATCGATCGTACACATCTGCAAAAGAGCTCATTGATGGTGATGGAAACAGATCGATGGTGGTGATTTGATTGGTGAGGGTTTCAAAATAGATGGGGAGCAACTCGTGATATACATGTCAAATCAAAAGGGCATTTTAAGAAGGTTGCATGGGTAGGGTACAAGTAATGATGCCTACGCTCTCACTTACCTTAGGTTGTAGTTTATGGGAAGTTAAGACATAGCGCACTAGGCGTTTATTAAAGTTGACATTCTTTTGAGGTATTGCTTTTAACTTGAGTGTATTTGATGTTTATTTTTTAGGAGAGAGTGTTTTTATTTTTATTTTTTTTTATGATGTGATAGTGAATATGTGATTGAAAAAAATAAAAAGTTATTGATATGATAAAAAATATTATTTTATTTAAGAATATATGATAAAAAATGAATAGAAGAATGAAAATAAAAATGAGAATGTGACTCAAACAGGAGCTTAAAAGAGATTATCATAATTCATTACCTATTTAACTTTTCTTATAATTTGTGATCCTACAAAATTAGTGGATTAAAAAAAGTAGATTTTGATAGATTATGTTTATAGAATAAATAAGTGCCAAAACAAGTGTTAAATGAATTCCAAAATTTTAAGTGTAAAATTTACAATTCCACTTATTTGTGTCGTGTTAATAAGAAGACCACTTATATAATTACGGAGAAAACTCAAATCAAAATACTAGTGCATGTCAATTACGTAGAAGAATAATTCTTAAACAGGTAGCTACGCATATTGCACCAGAAGAAGTCAATCCATAGCACAGATTCTTTACGGATACACAATTGTTATTTTTTATTGGTTGTTAGCAAAACAAAGAAAAAACCGCCAATCAAATTCTGCGTAAAAAAGGCATGTACACATGACTTTTCTACGTTAAATTTATTATCGAATTTTCCACATCAAAATACACACACGAAGAAGCATTGAAATTTGATGATAGAAGATACATTTCCTTTTGTAGAATGCAATTTCTTTCCTAAACATTTACCACATAAATTTCAAGACAAAAAAGCAGAGCCCTATATAGCCTATGTTTGAGTTTCATTTTTTTTTCAAATTCATTTTTTCTAAAATTCATTTTTAACCACACGTTCTTTCATAACAATTTTTTACACTTAAACTCAAAATTTTCTTTATTTTTAATCAATCACACATTTAGAAAAAAAAATCACTATTTCAAAGGCTATTTTCCTCAAAAATAGCGTCAAATATGGCCTATTTTTGGTATGTCCCACCATTGATTTAAGACTTGTGTGGAGCTACCTCTAATGTTCAATCCTTCACTTTGTGCATTATTATCACCCAAAAGCCTTTTGTTTTGCTTCTCTTTTTCACTCATTGCCTCCATCACTATCCTATAAAGATGCAAATAATTGCATATGCATTGTCTTGATCATTGTTCTAGTTATTCCACTTGTTACCAAATGACAAGTGTTGACACAATGATTTAAATGAGGACTAAAATACTCGTCCTAATAAAAAAAATGTGATTTCAGTTAGTTTATTAATATTTTCGATAAGTAGATAATTCAAGCTCTTAATTCCGACATACCATACAATGTGTAGTTATTTTTATGAGTAATAAGTTTGAAATTTTGTAGTTTTTGTCCTAAAAGGTTGATATTAGGGTGGAATTAAGCTGTGTTTTGGCACTTAGGTCCCATCTTCGATTTTTTCAACTAAACCGAGTTTTCTTTTGAAAAAAAGTGTGTTTGGACACATGATGCAATGTATCTATAAAGGACTATCTCCAGAAAAAAAAATCATTTTAGCCTTTATTTATTTAAACTTTCCTTATAAACGAATTATTAAAATTGATCTCACCCATAACTAGAACTTATAATGTCAGTCTTACCTTTATTTTATGCATAATTAGAAGTGGAGTTAATCATTTCTATCATTCTTAAAATCTTAATTGAGTATAGTTCTGACATGGAAGTTGTAAAGTACAAAATATACCTAAAGTATTATAGAAAGCATCTTATAAGGATTTGAACCCATCCTAGATAATAGTAAGGGAAGGCAAGGCAAGATCAATCGGATACTTAAAAAAAAAGTAGATTGATTCGGTAATGATTTAGTTGCTTTATATGAAATGATTATGCGTATCGGATTTTAAAGAAACGGAGATTGTAAGACTTGCATTGATAGAGTTCAACTCTTTATATTTGCCAAGTATAAAACTAAGATTTTAGTATAATGATGAATGGAACATTTTGCCTTTTACCTTAATAAACGGAATGGCCTATGTTCTCAAATTATTCTCTTCTAAAGCATAGTTCTAAATTTAGTTTTTTAATAATAGTACAAGAGGGATTATGGATGAAATTAGTTTAATAGTTGGGCCATTTGATTCTCCAAGTAGGAATTATTTATTTTAGTTTCTAAAGTTGATAACACCACATTTGCTTAATTAATTTGAATCATCTACCAAAATAGAACCAACCTACTACTACTACTACTACTACTACTATTATTATTATCATCACAAGTTACATATCTTTCCCCATTTTATTTCAAAATCTACTATTACTCGTATAAATAATTGCACCTAATATAGCTACGTGGCAGACGCCCCACATCCTACATGGCAATCTGGACGATCCTGTCACCACGTCATTCTGCCCATGGGCCAACTTGGCCGAATCCAAATTCTGTCGAACCCTGATGTGGCCGAACCTCCATCGATTGAACCCTCATGAAGAGTTGAGCCCCAATGGATGACATGAGATATGTAGAGGCGTATTAGAGAATCTTCGTACTAGATCTCGTGTCAAGTGGATGATGTGACAATTCAATAGATAGGTAGTTCTGTCCAATCAAACAAATCAAGTCTAGTCTCACATGCTAAGGCTGTCAAGCCGTCACAATATTAAATACGAGATAGCATATGAATGATTGATTGATCGCTATGACAAGAGGTCTCAGCTGTGTGGATGAGAGCACGTGCCCCTTCGTCTGATGACTCTTAATCGTCCTCTTCTACGACAAAAGCAACACTTAGTATCATTTTCAAGGGATGCAAAATTTTATACTCAAAAAGTGAACCTTGATCCTCCCTATTTTACTCCTTACGCTGACCCCCTTATTATCCACGAGATAATGACATTACAACTCGTTACACACCTTAAATCATTCTCTCCATCAATTCTTCAACATAATTAGCAAGTTGATTTGAAGTATATTGTGATTTGGCTTACGAAGACCTGAGTATCTAGTTGTTTGTTGACCACGTTCTTGGTCCATTTTTTGAGGTCAACATTTACATTTTCGCATTTTTAACCTACAAATACTGTATTTTAGTTAGTAAAAGTGAAATGTCATAAACAACTTCACTCCTACAATTAAGTAGTTAACTAGCTTATATCACACCTCCAAACACGCAAAATCAAATACGCCAATTTATCATCCAAAATCTCCAAATTAACGTGGAACATTCAAATTCCTCAAATCATAGTACCTCATCCGTCCAAAATCAAAATCAAAATCAAAACTATGATAACCCACAAAATTTCAAAACATCCCAAAGATTTCTCATCTTCATATCTCAAACCCTTTTACTCCAAATTTTGAGTATCAATTCCAATATCTTCTCTCTACAATTCAGAGATTATAATATTTTTGAGTCAAATATAAAACATGATAGGAGTCTTCGAATATCATGATTGACGTCAGAAAATATAGTATATATAAGTTATCGAAATACCAAATGTAACTTATTTCAATATACAATACAATTTCACAAAACGTGACAAAAAATACATTATGTAATATACCTAATATATCATTAATTTGACATAACATCGTAACAAATTTTGATTGATGGATGTAACAAAATGTTATATATACAACCACTAATTATTCACATAAGGATATATTGTGCTTCGCAACATTCAATCTTTCATAAATTACATAATATTACTTCTTTAGACATGCCATAATTTGCTATAGAATATACAATATGATACGAAAACAAGCATTATATTTTGCACGTAATGATAGTGTATTTAAAAATGTTTAGATATTACAAGTTATATTATAGCGACACAACATCTTACAATATATTGCCTTGCATTTAGAAATAAAAATTAACATAAGACTATAAATTGCCAGACATGAATTTTCATTATTTAATAAAAATTTCAAAATATTAAAAAAAGGATTTTGAAATTATACCTCCAAATGCACATGGATGTTATTTAATAATCCAATTGTTTCTATAATGAATCCTACATTTTAGGAGCTATTTAATGCTTAGAGATAAATATGTATCTTGATTGCAATTGATTACCTATATTTATGTTAACAATCATGTTACATGTACACCATCTTCTATATTATTTTTTACATTATACTCGATGGATAATTTCACTTTTTGACTTTTTTCACCCAATCAACATGTCAACACACACAATGTCAATATTTATGAATCATGTCAAGAAAAGAGTGTACAAGTGACATTTTCCTTATGTTAACAATCATGCTACATGTAATTTAGTAATTTAGTACTTTTATGTTACAATAAATAATATTTCAGGAATTAAAAAAAAATGTGTTATATTTTTGGATTATCTTTCTATATTGGGTTATACATGAAAATTTCCGCTATTATTATACTTCACGGGCCAAGCCAAGCTTTGATACCCAATATGGATTAATTGGGCTATCATCCCGGAAGAGAACCAATTCCTTATTTAAAAACTATAGCAATTGACATAAATGGCACTAAAGTTTAATTCAGTGACCTGCAGCACTATCTTGTGTAATTTTCCTTTTGTAACACCGTTTTATGTGTTGCAAGTGGTTAAGGAGACTAGTGTGTGGATTGTGATTGACACCAACATTATCCAATCAGATTTTTCTTTATTTTGTTCAAGAATCTAAAATTTAATTTTGGTATTTTGGTTGACGTTACCTGTGTTTTATTACGATTATGTGATTGATTTTCAATAACATCAACTGTCAAAATGTTTGAATTTTTTTCATGATCCTAATAGAAATATTCCATTTCAAATCCTTAGACAACCCGTCTAAATTGAGAAACCAAAAATATAGTTTTTATGAAGTTGGACGCGTGAAGATCACATGGTGATTTAACATAAATTTCAACGATTATTTGCATGAATAATTAAGGCATTTATGTGAATCTTAATGATTGTTTTACCATGTTCGATAAACTTCCATTATTTTGGAGTTCAATCAATGAAATGTAAGATATAAATTACATACCTCCAGCCATGTTATTCAAGATCTAATTGAAAATCTGTAGTAGAAATGAGTCATTGAAGCACCAAACGTCTTCTAGCCAATACCAACTTAATAACCCCTTTTAACTTGATGGAAAATAAATACTGGACTTTCAATAGTAAGAGAGAAAATCTGCATGGATTTTTTCACCCAGGTTTGGCCAGGGACCCTTGGCATATATATATATAAAACAACCACTACAACTTCCATCCATCATGGAAGTTGGTGGTTTTTCCAGCAATAACTTCCCTCTAATAACCAAATGGGAAGTTATTTAGACAGTTAATTAACCCACCATTTAAACTTTAAATTAATTTAACTTTATATTGACCATGTGGGCCATAAATGGTTTACATTCTCCCACTTGGTCCACATGTTTAATGGTTAACTTCAAGTGGGTACTTAATATGGCCATATGCTGAAATTGCCAATAACCTACTCAAATAGAAATTCACAATACTTGAATCATGATGGTCCTGCTTTAATAATCAAACATTTCCTTCCATGTATTACAAGTATGATCACCTCTAGAGAGTACTTTACTTTATAAATGAACTTCCTATAAGTCATTCAGGGTCCAAACTATAATAACCACAATGGATATCAAAATTACAAAATTTAAGTGCACTAATAAAATTGTTTTAAAATAAAAACAACAATCTTAAAACCAAACACCAGAGTATCATACTCAACACGCAAGTCCCATATTTTCAACATGAGCTTTATAAACTTTAGCCGGCAAGCCCTTAGTCATAGGATCTGCAATCATAAGATATGTCTTAATATGCTCAATGGCCACTTCATTTCTCTTTACATGATTTCTAACAACTAAATACTTTATGTCGATATGTTTACTTCGGCTTCCAAATTTGTTATTTCTTGAAAAGAAAATTGCAGCCGAATTATCGTTATAAATCTTCAAATGCTTCTCTATATTATCAACAACTCTTAAGCCTCTGACAAAATTTCTCAATCATAATGAATGTGTTGTAGCTTCATAGCAACCAATGATTTCTGCTTCCATGGTAGACGATGCAATTATAATCTGCTTGGTGCTTTTCCAAGATACAGCTCCTCCAACTAGAAGAAAAATGTATCCTAAAGTAGACTTTCTTGTATCTACACATCCTGCAAAATCTGAATACGTATATCCAACAACTTCAAAATTGTCGGAATGCTTGTATGTGAGTCTGTAGTCTTTGGTTCCTTGTAGATACCTCATCACTTTCTTGGCAGCCTTCCAATGTTCTATACCTGAATTACTTTGATATCTACCTAGTACACGAACCGCAAATGCAATGTCGGGTCTAGTGCAGACTTGTGCATACATCAAACTGGCAACAGTAAAAGCATAATGTATAGAAGCCACGTGTTCTCTTTCTAAATCATTTAATGCACATTAATTCTGACTGAATTTATCACCTTTAACGATGGGTGCTACACTTGATGTACAGTCTTTCAACTTGAATATTTCCAAAACCTTTTCAACGTAGGCCTTTTGAGACAATCCTAATGACCTTTTAGATCTGTCTCTATGAATCTCTATGCCAATAATATAAGAGACTTCACCCAAATTCTTCATTTCAAAGTTTTGGCTAAGAAATTCTTTTGTGTCATATAGGAATCCCAAATCACTACTTGCAAGTAAAATATAATCAACACATAGGACTAGAAAAATGTATTTTCTCCCACTGACTTTAAGATATATACACTGGTCAATGACATTTTTTTGTAAAACCATATGAAGTAATAACATTGTGAAACTTCAAATACTACTGACGGAAAGCCTGTTTTAGCCTATATATAGATTTCCTTAATTTGCAAACCATGTGATTACCTATATTACTAGTAAATTATTCAGGTTGTTTCATATATACTTCTTCTTCAAGATCCTCATTTAAGAATGCAGTTTTCATATCCATCTAATGTAGCTCCAGATCAAAATGAGCTACTAAAACCATCATAATTCTAAACGAATCTTTCTTAGAAACTGGAGAAAATGTTACATGGTAATCGATGCCTTTCTTTTGAGTGAAACCTGGAAAAACACGTAGTTCGACCCTAACAACACCTAGAGGGGGGAGAGGGGGGTGAATAGATGTAAAATGCGGAATTTAAAATTACTAATGAATTAAATAGCAACAAGTCACTTTTTAATTCTTTTCTAGATGATTAAACATGCAAGTCATTTTAGTCATAAGTTTGAATACCGCAATTTATATGATCAATCAATACACAAAGCAAAAGTAGTAAATCAATACTAGGATGAACACGGAGAAACCCAATTGGGAAAAACTCCGAGCACTTTGTCAGTTAATCCATTATAAACGATTTTAACAACTTACAGTCTATCNTAACAACTTACAATCTATCAGACTAGACGACCCATACTTTGTGATCTCTCGACTGCACTTCTTACTGCTCTCCCTGAATCCTATGCTCCTCTGCACCAATCCTTAGCTAATGTTGCCAAAGCTCTCCGTAGAATCTGCTACCCTATAGTACTCATAGCCTTGTGAAATCGTCTATCTCTCGTGAATCAATGAAGAACACCTTGTTCTTCACAGACTGGAACTCCAGTCAACTTCCCTCGATTTTCAGAATTCTGACCAGATGTATATTTGGATTATAGGAACGATATTTTTCTTACCAAAACAAACTCACAAGATGAATGTTGAAAGTGGTATGAAGGAATTCTCTCTGATGAAACTCTCTCAATGATCAACCTTAATTTTCACGTTCAGATGTGTTTTGGTATATAAAGGTAGTTTAGAAAACGAATGGGTCGGGTTAAAAACCTTTAAATCGCGAAATTAAATTTTTCTTAACAACACTGTCGCTCGAGCGACGAGCAGGGCGACAGTTGAGCGACAGAGGTTCTATTTTTGACGCTCGAGCCAATCCATGGCAACAGTCTAGCGAAAATTCGCGCCATATTTTCCTTCTTTTGCCATTCTCGAACCCTAGACCTAAAAACCTTAACTTTATATATTTGCACATCACTCCTTAACTTTTCATACAAATTACAACAATATTTTTGTTTACAGAATTATCAATTACAAAACATCTAAAATCTAACAAACTTCCCCCTTTGGCATTTTAGGACAAAACTACTAACTAAGTCAATGCAGTAATAAAAATAAAGTACAGACTCAACCTATGATAAGATGACTGATTTGAATAATTCTGCAATTTAATGAGCACCTGTTTCCTGAAACAAATAACTTAACACTCAGTGTAAAATGTGTAGAAAACAATATAATAAAATAGTTCAAGCAGTTCATATAATTTAGGCAATTTATGAATTCAATGCATGCTAAATCAAGACGTAGTAACAATGCAACCCAATATACCACGATGACACATTGATACCACTAAAACATCAAACTTAATTTAGTAAAACTGAAATCAAAAGTTGTAGATACATCAAGTAGATAAAAATATATACATTCATAGCCTTGTGAAATCGTCTATCTCTCGTGAATCAATGAAGAACACCTTGTTTTTCACAGACTGGAACTCCAGTCAACTTCCCTCGATCTTCAGAATTCTGACCAGATGTATATTTGGATTGTAGGAACGATATTTTTCTTACTAAAACAAACTCACAAGATGAATGTTGAAAGTGGTATGAAGGAATTATCTCTGATGAAGCTCTCTCAATGATCAACCTTAATTTTCACGTTCAGATTTTTTTGGTATATAAAGGTAGTTTAGAAAACGAATGGGTCGGGTTAAAAGCCTTTAAATCGCGAAACAAAATTTTTCTTAACAACACTGTCGCTCGAGCGACGAGCAGGGCGACAGTTGAGCGACAGAGGTTCTATTTTTGACGCTCGAGTCAATCCATAGCAACAGTCTAGCGAAAATTCGCGCCGTATTTTCCTTCTTTTGCCATTCTCGAACCCTAGACCTAAAAACCTTAACTTTATATATTTGCACATCACTCCTTAACTTTTTATAAAAATTACAATTCAATCTTTTTGTTTACAGAATTATCAATTACAAAACATCTAAAACCTAACAAACTCCCCCATTTGACATTCTATGACAAAACTACTAACTAAGTCAATGCAGTAATAAAAAATAAAGTACAGACTCAACCTATGATAAGATGACTGATTTGAATAATTCTGCAGTTTAATGAGCACCTGTTTCCTAAAACAATTAACTTAACACCCAGTGTAAAATGTGTGGAAAACAGTATAATAAAATAGTTCAAGCAGTTCATATAATTTGGGCAATTTATGAATTCAATATTCATGCTAAATCAAGACGTTTTAACAATGCAACCCAATAGACCACGATGACACATTGATACCACTAAAACATCAAACTTAATTTAGTAAAACTGAAATCAAAAGCTGTAGATACATCAAGTAGATAAAAATATATACATTCTGTGAAAGCAAGAATATCTACTACACTAAAATATTTACTCCACATTTTTGTCACAAAACGACTAGGGAACAAGAGATATCACACAATCTCCCCCTTACTGCAAACTTTAAACCTTTTTATGCATGCAGTAGGCAAATATATCTATATCTTTCCGCAACAACCCTTCACACATAAAATACAAAACTCAATATCACTTATATATATTAAAAATTTAATTACATCTAGACTTTTGATACATAGATACATCATGTAAGCATAAGCAAAATAATTCTAGATAACTACTGTCTAGTCTCACCTATTAACAAAAATCTAATACCGCCAAAAATCTATGTCTATATCTAGAACTAGGAAGCACCAACAACATCATTGGAGTCTGTCCTCTTCTCAGAAGCAGCATCACCCTAGTGGCGACGAATCCAGCGAAGTCCACGCTGAATGTAGCCAACAGCACCTCGAAATGTAGTGAACTTGGCAGTGTGTCGATCAATTGTAGCACGTAGCTGCGTAATCTCCGCCATCATATGAGCTTGTTGCTCGATAAGTACTGTCATCTGACCCAAAAGAGCGACTGAAGGGTCGATAGGAGTATATGCAGAAGGTGTATACTCAAGAGGAGGAACTGACTCAGACGGAGGAGGAGCTGAAGCAGAAGTAGATGGAATATCGGAAGGCTGAAGAACAGTCGTGAAAGAAGGAAAATCGGAGGGATCAAAAGAAGTGAGGTCATCAATCGGATCAGCCGACACAGTCAGAATAGCTTGCTATACTGGCTCAGAAGAAGTATGAGACAAACTCTGGGAGATGGTAGTATGGCCAATCGACCGAGAAACTCATCTCGGAACCCCTTCCGAAACATTGACTCTTAAGGCTGTCATTAAACGGTATATCAAACATGCATAGGGCAGCCCAACCCTCGTCCACGTAGAACGAAAGGCCCTCAAAATCTGCTGACACATGAAGGAAGGCAAATCAATGGAATCGACATGCAGAAGAGCATAAAGAAAACGAGCATTCTCCATCGGTAATGAAGAAGTGTAGGAGACATGCCATAAATTCGTGCACACAATGCGCAACAGAATCTGGTGCTTGGTCGGAAGAGAACCAGTGTAAATCGTATATGGGCCTCCTTCCAACGGTATGTTAAACACCATCGAACGGACTAACGAGTTCGCCAGAAAGGACTTAGGAGTAAAGTAGGAAAATATGGGGTGGACGACCCGGGGAATATGAATAATACTCGAAATATCGTTCGGAGTAATCTTAATTGTCCTACCCGAAGAAAGATCCTAAAAGAAGAACCACTAACATCATGGATGTTAGCGTAGAATTCCTGAACCAAAAGACTTGGTGGGGGAGACTAACTCTACCAACAGTGGTTCCCAACCCCGAGATGTGAAGATATCAGCGAGGTCGGGGGATAGGGCAGACATGATGAGCTCACGCTCAAACAAAATAGGCCGGAGAGAAAACTGCGACCCAAAAGTGTCTTGGGCCACAGCCGAGACATAGTCCTACTATAGGAAGTGGAGGAACTAGGAATGGAAGCAATTGTGCGTGCTCTCTTAGGTGGCATCTGAAAAGAATTGAACCAAGTTATTAAAAACTTCGATGAAAGAGATACTAATCATGATATGCATGAGATGCATGAATGCACATAAATCGAGACAAATAAGATAACATGCAACGTGCCCTATTATGAATGCACAGCGTCATGCAGTGATGCCTAGATGTAGTTGACGTGAAGATATGACGTGTGCTGTGATGGCGTGCCGCAGCGATGTGACATCTCTTTGCGGTGTCAACACCAACCACAATCAAACCAAGATACAAATGATCATGTGAGCCTCGTGTGCATAATGGACAACAAATTTCACACTTGTAATCTATAACTCGACAATGCAAAACAACACAACTTCAATTCTCAAAACACCCACTCTCAAAGATTATCCAAACACAAAGCTTACGCATAAATTGCCCAAAATATCAACCACATTCTCAACCATCATAACCACAACCCACAAACTAAGTCTAATGCAACCCTTATCAACAAAACCGAATAAAAATGGACAAATGAATTGAAGAACATCAATAAACCCAAGGAAAATCGTGCCAAAATAGTCCAAAAATTCGATTTTAGTACAAAATTGTGCAATACGTGATAATGTGGCATGATAATCACTAAGCACATGAGAACAAATAACAAAATGGAAGCAAGAATGACCAAAAACCATTTACCCAAAAGAAATTAAAGAAAACGAGAGAAAATAGGGGTTTTAGGGATTTTCCTTGAGAAATTTGATGATTTGATGAAATGGCCATTCAATGAAGTAATTTTCAGTGTGTATGGAGTGGGTAATAGACCAATTTGGCATGGATGGTGAAGAATTTGGAGGAATCAAATGAGGAAATGGGAAACAAATGCGAAAAAACCTTGAAAAGAACGTTAAAATTCAAAAACACGAGTTGTCACTCGAGCGAGAGACGAGAGACGAGAGACGAGCGACAAGCGAGCGAGACAGTTTCTGCTGCTGTCGTTCGAGCAAGGCCCAGCAATAAGCGGGCAAAAAATCATTTGATAGAAATAGTACCAAAATTTTAAAAATTAAAAAATAGCATTTTTTAATTATTTATTATTATTTTTTTCTCAACAATATGTAAAATAAGCAGATCAAGCTCCCGACTCCTTGATAATTAAAATAATGCATGCAAGCACAAGTTGAACATTATCAACAAAGACTTTCCCACGTACTCGGTTAAGTTCAAGATGGAATAAAGTGTACAAGTAACTCATAATTGTAAAGTGCCACTATTTACTCGTGAAGATGACTCCAAACCTTAAATTTATGAGAAGGGACATGCAGACATAACTGTTAAATACGAATAATGAAAAGATTTGGGACCTCTATTGCAATTATTCCTTAAATATATCTACACATACAATTGAAATTTACTTGAT